>JARBEQ010109764.1:0-13819 GCA_030265355.1 Tritonia tetraquetra | reverse complement strand
CAATAAACAAATTAATGTAGCCCTTTTGGTCACCTCCTCAGCTAGGTAAGAACTGGGAGAATTTACCACATTGGGCGTATCATGACGATAATAATGATTTTTAAAATCTCAAAACCATTCCAGGTTGCCTATGAAAGCACCCAACTATATTTCAGCTGTCACCCACCCGAAACTCAATATTCCCCAGCTTACGATAGTCGGGGTAACGAGGTTTTACTGTATATACTCGATTTGGGCTGTAGAGGTCGGATTAACTGCTAAAACGTCCATTTTGATGGACTAGAACGATGTTGATGGACCAGGAAGATATCGACGAGAGCTGAACGAATACAAAGATGGATGAACATTGCTGCCACATTAGCGGGATAGACATATATGCAAATTGTCCGATGTGGAGAGTTTTACTAGGGACAACCAAGATAAGTTCACGGCCAAAGGGAACTAATCCATTTTCTAACGTCTCTATGTTGTCAGAGATGTATTTCATAGCATCTGAGTTATCCTTAACGATGCTTACCTCCATGGTATGGAGTGTGTTTTCGGAAGATTATTGTCGATATGAAAGCCCTAGAGCATACGTGTAAAGGCAGTGTTATGGATTGTGAATAATGTGCGGAAGGCATTTGAAAAAAGGCATGCATATAAAAGCTCTGTGTTTGCGGAGAGCATATTTGTGGAAGGCCTGTGCACGGACGGCAAGAGTGCGGAAGACATGTTTGCCGTGCACGTTTAATGCTGACGTCTTGTGAACGGAAAGGCTAGGTTATGTGCGGAAGACATAATATGTGCGGAAGGCATGATTGATTAATTACAGAAAAAACGTAATTATTGAAATCATCCATTTAAACCAAGCTAATAATGTAGTTTTCTCCAATAATCATATTCCACTCTTCCTTGATCCTGTCATTATTACCAAATCTGAATTGGCCAGTCGGGGGAATTTCCCACTCATTACACGCCCATGGGAAGTTCTGTAATAATTTTTTTTCATTTTGAGTTTTACATTTCATTATCGTGAAATGGATTTGACAAGCCCAATAAATTGACAAAGAATATCATCTTATCAAAAATTACTTCCCCTTGCTTGAATATGTGAAAATTATTGTCCTCACATAACAATGAGGAAATACCCCCCCCCCCACCCAGCTCCCGAGTCGACACACCCTTCCCCGTATCGTTGGTATGAGGTCCAGATCTTAATGATACACAATGCTAAAGATCGTACTCTTCACAAGCATATCGCATTCCAGCACTCGATGTCAGAAAAGAAAGACTTATGTGTGAAAAACGTCATCACATTTCCCAATTTATGTACTGATTTAGATTTGCCAGTCCGCGTTGAGCGCACCCCAAACGAAACTTAGGGAAAGTCATTTAATCAGATTCAGACATCATTACCGAAGCAATTCTTGGGAAGAAATATCCATAATGACAAAGGATGTGCCGAGAAATAAGGAGCTTGGTTATTTCATTCGAGTATGAAGGCTTTGAAACTGCTCCGATGTCAATGGAAAATGAAAATTAGAAATAATTTTTTTTAACAGTCACATAAGATTTGCATTTGTGGTTCATTCATATTACTGGGCTTTTTTCATATCCATTACTTAATAAAATAGATGCAAATATGAAAACAAAAAAAAAGAATGACGGGTTCCTTAGTCAATTTGTCCAGGTAGTGTCCCCTCAAACGGAAGGTTTTACTTCTATCTCTCTTTTTTTCTTCACTTATCATCTAATCTCGGTTTTCCGCGTATTTCGATAAATTCCCATCAGTCCTTGGCACAGTGACAGATTTCAGTTGTTTACATTCACAATTTTGCCTTATCGTGCCGTTGCCTACACTAAGGTTTAAAGCCGCAAAGAAAAGACAATCGATGCCTTTACAAAATGCAATCATTATTTTTTATAATTTCCTGGTAAGGTGTACCTATCATGAATAACCTACCTCCACTCCACCTCTGTCCACATTTGAATGGCCTACCTCGTAGTTGAGTTATGATAGGTTTACACTGAAATATTACTGTAGAGATTCTTTGATCATTTTACACTATACACATGCCCAAATCATCTTTACGGATTTACTTTTATTTGTTGCTCTAAATTCAAACTCAATAACTATGGAACTCGAACCCGCACTGAGGAAAAAAGCGCTGGCCGGGATTCGAACCACGGACATCCCGTTTCGCGAGCAGTTGCTTAACCACTGCGCCACAGAAGAGTTCTAGATAAATACGGCTTATGTTTCTTTTCTCACTTGTATAAACACGTGAAACGCAAGACGGGTGTATTGGCCAATCTGGGGAATCTAATTACAACCAATAGGATGCCTCGTGATGTCAGAAAGATAAATGGAAATTTCTCCAAGGATGAAATTATAACCCCTGACGTCGTACAGTAATCGATCAAGTAATAAATCATTTCGATTATCAGGCGGAGTTAATCGCTAGGATCGAGTCTTCCGTTATCCCTTCTCCTAATTTTCACCCCCTTCTAATATTGCTTACTTTTCATTACCAGGTTATTTTTTTTATTTTCTGGTTTATATATCATTTTTCGCAATTGACAAACAATAATTTACCTCTCGTTTCTTTTCACAGGGCAACAAAGATCATCATTGGAATTTGGATAATATCGATTTTATCAGCATTACCGTATTCGATACATACAAGAACTTACTATAAAGTGAAAATACCAAATACCGATACCCCTGTACAGGAATCGTACATATGTAGTATTCCATCTCAATTCCTCGAAGGATTTATGTATTACATGTTCCAAATATCGACGTTTCTCTTCTTCATCACACCCATCACCATCATCATCATCCTCTACGTTCTTATCGGTCTGGCCTTGAGAAAATCCCAAAATGGATTCGACGACAAACGTAGATTTGGCTCGGCTACGAATACGAAGTCGACTTCGACACCAAGTGGAAACCAGCCGAGGAAGGTGGTCATTCGTATGCTGGGTGAGTACTTGACAGTGGAGTAGAAGTTTGTCGATTTTTTATTTTTTTTAAAACTCAGGCATTTTACCGAGGCCTTGGGAAAACTGGAAAATTTCGAAACTTTCTAGTTTAGACATTTGTAATGTAATTCGTTTTTTGCCCCCTCCCCCCTTCCGTGAAGAATTTGTTAACCATTTCTCAATGACGATCTCTGACCCAATTCTATTTTCTGGTATTAGGTCGGATTTGGGACAATTAGAGTTATGAGCACATCATGAGAGCTCCCGTAAAGCCTGTTTTGTTGACATAAAGTAGAATGCATTTTTGTGGAAGAGATACTTATAGGGGGAATAGTGTTACGAAGAGGTTACAACAAAAGACGTCCTTAAGAGCTTTAGTGCTAAACCAAATGCCGGCACCGTAAGTAAGCTGACACGTGACAATGCGTTCTCGTTGGCGGCAGGCTGCAAAGTGGTTAAGACAGCGGGCTTCCATGGCGAATGTCGTGGGTACGAGTCTCAATGAGCTCGCATTGTTGTTTCCTTGGAGAAGAAACATTACTCCGATTGTCTCACAGGACCCAGCCGTCTAAAATGCGTCCCAACTTTCAGCTGAGAGTTGGGAAAGTAAAATGCGATTGACCGGCGTCTTGACCAATGTCAATGCTCCGCTTAAATATACCAAAACAGGGTTATGCACGGCTCTCACTAACGTGAAGTCTCTTTTAGACATACTCTGTACAAATTCTTGCATTGCAAAACATATAGAGATTGATTCTAATACAGATCCTGTGGAACACATTATATCGTTGCCCATCTAAGAACGAAGTTTGAAGATTTACGCCCTTTTAAACACAGAAAGGTCATATTAAAGGCAGTTCAATAGAACTTTAAAAAGATTCCATGTGAATCTCCAGAGCCGAGCCATGAAAGCTCTGTAAGGTCCAGAGAAAAACAAATCCTCTCACAAGGCGGGACTCAAACCCTTACCTCCGCATCCAGAGGAACGTGACTTAACCACTGCGCCACGGACGCCCCAAACATTGCCCTGTGGACGGGTTGTTTGTTAGTTATAATGACGCTTCAGACGATTTCGCCCAAATAGACGCCAGGCCGTGTATAAGCAAGGTAAATGTAGACACATCAATCATTGATATAAATCGTGCTGTTCTAGTGATTGATTCCAATCTATACCCTGCTGGCCAGGACTGGGGAAACATGATGAATGCGGTGATTCGTAACTTGTACGAAGTCTTTGATATCGTGTGTGGAACTCCATTGCCGATAATTATGTAATAATGATAACGGTACGCCATATCTTTGTTTGAGCAAGGTCCATTGATACCGCAATGCAGTGTCGGGAACAGTCTTAATTATGTTATATCATTGTCTACCCACAATTACACACAAGACAGTGACATATGAAAATACAAGCATCCCCACCATTGCGTGACGTAAATATTAGAGCTAGAAATCCAAGGATCAAAGGATTTCAGACAGACAAGGGATCAGCCCAACAAACGTTGTCATCGGTGGTTAATATTATCTAGTTTCATATGCCACTCTGTATATTGTCTCCAAAATGAATTTCCTAAATTTGGATGAATAACAAATTATTATCATTATCATTCTTATCATCATTTATCATCATTATTATTATCATCATTACTACTATTATAATTATTACTATTATCATTATTATCATTATTATTACAAATTGCAGATTGTAGTAATGGGAGCGAAGGAAATATGAACAATGAAGACTGTGATCCTTTAATATAGAATGGTGTGCTGTAGCAAAATGGACAAATTAATTAACCAACATGAAGGAATGGGGGAGTGGGAGAGCGGGCATGGAAGGTAGAGGAATAAAGAGAAAGGGGGGGGGGGGGCAGGTTAATTTTCCCATTGATAATAGAGAGTTTTCTAGGCACTGCATTGGATGTTCAAGTAAAATGTCCAGTTCACATGGACGTGTACTGTATTTTAGAATAAAAAGGCCATGAAACTAGTAACTTTCAAAAATGTAAAATTCCATCATGAGACACTTAATGCTACGCGTCGTTGCTGGTGGCAAACAAGGCTTATATCCTTACTTTCTGTCTTCCCTCTGGCGGTTGGTTCGAATCCCATTTCAGATATTTAGTTTTCCCTCGGGTAAGAATCTTTACCTCTATTCCTCCACTCGACCCTTGTTTAAAAATCGGTACCAAGAGTTCGAAAAGTAAACTGAGATAGATTTGGGTTCTATACACGAATAGTTGAATTGTTACGTGTTTAAAGGATCTCAAGGATATGGTTTTGTTATGCAATCTATCAATTTTAGGTTTTCAAGATATTCAACAACCGAAGGATATGTAATAAAATGTTTAGACAGATAATGCGTAGGTTCGGATATCGACAAAAATGAAGCGGTGTAGATAGACCACACATTTAACGGTTTACTCTCAAGGAAAATGTTCTCTAGTTTAATTCATATTTTAATTACCTCATTTTACCAATGGCCACCATTGGCCACCATTGGCCACCATTGGCCACCATTGGGATCGGCTTTTGCCCCATGTTTATAATTTCTTTGTTTTGTTTGTTATCCAAACCATGTCATTCCCCCAAGGGGTGTTGTGGTCAGCTCCATGTCCAGCATTGCTGAAAACTCTGGATCAGGTAGATAAGGCAAGCAAGTGATCAGCCTTTAATCGCTGCCAGGATATCGAGTCCAGGACGTTTTTGCGCACAAAGCGAATGCCTTACCGCTCCGCTAGGAAAACCTCCTACTCAAATTATATGGAAACTAAAGCAAAATTTGCCACAGCAAGAGTAATTCAACCTGTTATTAAAATTCAAGGTTAGATTCCAACGTGGCGTAGTGGTAACGTCCTCGATCACATAACGTCTTATTGAGTTCAAGTCCTGTAATCAGGAGGTCCAGCCTTTGAAATGATCTTCAAGTATCGAAAGGGGCGCAAACAGATATTTTGAAAAAAAAATAGATGTCAAGGATGTCAAACAATATGTTCTTACAGTCTTTAAAGACTTTCTTTCTTCTTTATTTCTTATCCAGTTCCCTTGTATCATTACAGTGTAGGGCCAGTACTATGAGGCTGGATTTCTGTGGATCAAGATATTAAGCCAAGCAGGTGATGAACCCACTGTGACCTTTGTGGTAGGAATTAATTTTGCCCGGACAGCGGCCTTGCGGCCTACTCTTATCGATTTTCAACTGCCAAGTGTTTTTTAACGTGCGCAAAGTGCACACGGGACCTCCGAGTTCATCGTCCTTCTCCGATAGGACTAAATTCTTTGATTCCACCTACCTGAATCAGGGAGTGGCATATAGTTTTTCACCGAATTTCAAGGAGAAACATACCGGGCAGTGTCGCTGCCGGGAATCGAACCCTGTACCTTTCGCTCCAGACGCGAGAACCTTACCTCTGCGCCACTGGGACCCCCATGCCACTGGGACCCCCATTAAAGACACGAATTTTTTGACTGTATCGTCCAAGCAAAATGATAAACACAAATAACAATAGGTAGACGAAATGGATAGATTCCTAAGTCTTGGAAGATTATTTGATCAAGACCGTTTCAATCTTTCTGGCACTCGACCTTGAACAAAATTCCTAGTAATGATTGTCTCCCCTTTATTCTAAGCTGTCTGTCTTGCGTTCCAATGATTTGTCTCACAGGGACAGTAACCAAACAAACACAGAGACAGGGTAGCTGGTGTACACGATTAGAAAACGTCGTCTGGGGAAACGGATTTTGCAATTCCCTTCAAAAGTAATGAGTAACCCCCAATCCCTAAATCCCTAAATAACCACCCCCCCCCAAAAAAAAAAACAAAAAAACCCAACTAAAACACAAAAAAAACCAAACAAAACAAAAAAAAAAAAACTTAGCATAATATTTCTCGGGAAAGTGTACTGCGATAAACCAGCGTCATATCCAGAAAGTGCCAAATTGTCACGTGTCCCCTTCACGCTACCGAACCGGGTTAAGCTCATATGAGCCTTAAAGGCTCTTAAGGAATACTTAAAAGCATTATTATTATTATTATTATCATTATTATCATCATTATTATTATTATTATTTTGGGACCTGACGGACACCGGAGCTAAGTCGACAAGAGTTCGGACTTGAGTGGTTCTAGCAAATAGCGTTGGTACCTTATCTGTTTTGATGTTTCTCCCTCGTGCTCGGGCTTAGTGTCATCACCCAATAGAGCCAAATGTTGGGGAGGATCCCATGGGAGCTAAGCATGTTTTCAATCACTCTTGCACGGTGGAACGCGCCTGATTGTCGTTCCTGGAAAGTCTATAGTGGGTGGTGGCCTTGTATTGAAAGGGCGGTCACTCTAAAATACAATCATGATTGGAAAAATTTCAAGCACTTAAGCGTTATGGTTGTAACATTAATATATAGAAAAGACTGGTGGGAGAGAAAGTGAGAAGGATATGAATAAAATTATTATAAGATGTGAAGAGACTTGTCTGGTGAAAAGTAACGAACATCTCGAGATCTAAACAATGTCATCTCATCAAGCCTGACAGTCAAAGTGGCAAGGGCTCGTTCGATCGTCAAACCTCTGTATTAAAGTTAGATTCGGCCAGATCTTAAAGCGTAGCTTGTCATAATCTATATTAGTCCGATGACTCTCCTGTGATTAACAGGGCCAAATACTGCAGAGATTGTAAGGATTCTACCAAAACCACATCTTCTCGGGATCGAAGTCAGGAGTTTCAGATTTGCCTGATACGAATTACACGTATAAAGATCAGTTTAGCCGCCAAGGTTGCTGGAATTTAACCTTATCTATGATTATGCGTTCCCCTCCTGGCTTCTCACTAAAAAGGGTCCGATTTTGGATAGATTAAGCTTTCATTTTGCCAGAGCAGCAGCAGCAAATAGACTTCTCTTTGTCATCGTGAACTATCGCGGGATCCTTAATAGACTGGCGTAGTCCCAGTGCGACAATCACATTTCGTGGTTTTTGCCTCATCTTAGGAACCTAGCGACGGGGCCATTTCTCATTTATTTTCTCTTAATAACACCAAATGGTACCTTGCCATCTCGAGCATTTTTTTTCCTAATTACTTTCTCAGCTGCTGTATATTAGCGGAGTGCAAGCGTTATTAACAAGACGCGTGAAGATATATATGTGTCTTGATCAATATAAAACAGATCATATTGTGTGAATGATCATCTCTATTGATTTGGCAAGGCTGTGTTGGGACCATCCAGTAGCTCACGCCAGCGTACCTTCCGCTGAGGGGTTACGAGAAGGGCAACACTAACATATTTATTGGTCTTTTGGGGTTGAATCATGAATACATTACCTAGAACTTCTATAGCTGCCCATAGCCTTTATTTCCACTTATTCCGGCTGTTTCCCATCACTATAGCTACACTGTGGAGAGTGCGATGAGAACTCTATTTGAATTAACTTCGTTTTCCTTTCCCTGGTGGATTCCTTGTTGATTCATTTCTGTGGCTTCTTCTGATGGTATGACCAATCTGTTTCCACTCCCTTTTCCGTATATTAATGTAGGCCTACATTGAGTATCAGGACATTGTCATCATACTGTTTTTTTTAATATTTTTTTTTGCAACTATACAACTGTTTAAAGGTTTCTCAACACAGTTCTCACTTCGATAGCCAAAAGTTGCAATGAAATTATCAATTCATTGTCGCTAAAACTGCTTAGACATGTGCTCTGTCTTGTGTATTCGGTGTTCTCATCATGGTCGACAATCATTCAAATGATGATGTCACTTTTGTTCCCAAGCATAATTCCCGAAATGATATAAATGTTGGCTCAGGGCAATACTTGCTCCAAAAGGTTATGACTTGTTATGAGTGTTTGAATACATTAATATCGTAAAAAGGTAATGTTGTCATAACACCCCGTCACGGAGCTCTGTGCACGCAACATACTCCATTGCAATGTCAAGAGATGGCATTGTAAAGTATCTAGAGACTCCATCTGTTAAATATCATTCAGGCAGCATTGTATTCTCCCCCATTCTTGGCATGACAATGTCGTTTTATATTGGGGAAATCATTCATTGTCCGTACAAAACAAGATCTCAGCCAGCTTTTATTGGTTTCATGGCAACGCCAAAGAACTTCAAGTTTGTTTTGAACTGCTAAGTGATTATTACATTGGGCAATCGGGGTAAAGTTTCATGGACAAAGGAAGGACACAACAACGAACCATTTGTGGATACGATTGATGCTAATGCTTTATGATGGACATTCTGTATCCCAATCCTCATTCTTCCTTTATCAACCAGAACAAAATGCCTATTTGGTCTTTAAATATTTCAACCGTGCATCACAAAATTTAAACACGAAAGCTCTGTCTACGTGAATTTACGTGCGGTCATCAAATCATATTGGAGACAAACGTTTAGAATGCTGGCCCATGTGTGATTGTAGCGAATAAATCACAATCTTATCAACTCTATCCGTGTACCATTCTCTAGTCATAACCGACTGCTTCCCTAACTCACAGAGACGTGATCTGATTCCAAATCGACCTAAGAAGAACATCAATTTTTCTTCACGTTTAGTCATACTAATACAAGGCATGACATTGCCACAAATCACACTTATCACAGACGTATCGTTGACGTACCGAGATAAAGCTTGTATACTCTTCATTAGTCATTCATCATAATATTTTGTTTTGCTTCTAGATTTTATACACAAGAAATAGAAAATACTTGTTTTCATTCAGCCATCAATCTTACCCTGTTATTTTCCCTTTCATTCGATCATTATGATTCCCTTCACAGGGGTCTATTCCTTATTCATTCATCCGGGGCTCTCAGTTCGATATCCTAAGATTTGACCTCGATTTGGCCCGCTTCCTTTGATCGTCTTATTCTCACCGCTTTATCCCTGGGCTCACCCCTTCCCAACACTGCTGGCGTGATTTCACCCCGCCCCGCCCCTTTTATTTCCCCGACCTTTTCCACCCACAACAATACTAATTCTATTTATAATAAAGATGTCAATTCATTTTTCTCTTGTCACTGTGTGTTCTTCGCATTTTTATGAGTCCCCCGAGCAAACAGCTTGGGCTATTTATTTGTTTGAATACCTTGTTGCCTTTCTCTTTTCTCTCATGTCATGGCAATTCAACGATACCTACAACTCTCGTATTCATTGCCAACAGCTACGGAGAATCCAACTAGCCGGTTATTGATACTCTTTGTTAGCTATAACTACATTACTATTATACTACTGCTACTACTACTACTACTACTACTACTACTACTACTATTACTACTACTACTACTGCTGCTGCTGCTGCTGCTGCTACTACTACTACTACTACTACTACTATACTACTACTACTTTACTACCCTGCTACTGCAACTACTACTACTACAACTACTACTACTACTACTACTACTACTACTACTACTACTACTATCACCTACTCCTAATTTTGCCGTTGCTGCATATTCCCCGCTCCCCCTTTTCCCGTTTTTCTACATCTTCAACTTTGATATTCTTTTAAATTTTCTTTTCCCACATTCTTTTCCTTTCTTCCATTTATGATTCCCGCCGGCAAAAACAGGTTGAGCTATCTGTGCGTGCTAGTATTTGACCATTCCTCATACTATTATAGTGTCCAATGTCACCTATCATCCATGCCTGCTCTCCAACCTTGTCAATATTTACATTCGTCTTTTCCAAATGTCGTTTACACTCACAAAGACTTTGAGCATGGCTTCAGTTTTCTAAAAAAATATTTTATTTTTTAGCTGCTAAACACTGCAGATGTGTTGAAGAGATTACACCATACATAGAACGGAGCCACTCAAAACGTGTGCGAAGTTGCTGCTTTGTACAAAGATAAATAAGCGGAGGAATTAATCAATATATAAATGGATCAGAACATGAATAACTTCGAATGAATGAGAAATTATATATGTATATTATATCATACACTCATATAATGTTGTGTGTTCTATATTCATTGATATGTTAATTGGATTAATCGTTTGGTTGTTCAATCACTCGTTTATTCATTCGTAACCTCGTCGCCTTTTCTTTCCCTTCATCATCAACTTTTCAATATTCGCTCTGTCTTATTCGATTGTTTTATCACGCATCATCTTTCTAAGATCCGTCATTCCCCGGGGGATCATGCTTCTCTCTGTCACTCATTAGTTTATTCTTCCATTTCTTCATTTATCCAGCCATCCACACAACCATTGTTCTATCTATTCTTCTATTCATTCATTCATTCATTGCTTTTCAGTAATAAGCACTCGTATAATTTATTTTCATTGATCAATTCATTCTTTATTCATTCCTTATTCCTTCCTTATTCATTCCCTTATTCGTTTCTTTTTTAATTCTTTTTATATATTCATTCCTTATTCCTTTTTTATTTATTCCTTTATTCATTCCTTATTCATTCCTTATTCATTCCTTATTCATTCCTTAGTCATTCCCGTATTCATTCCTTATTCATTCATTATTCATTCCTTAGTCATTCCCGTATTCATTCCTTATTCATTCCTTAGTCATTCCCGTATTCATTCCCGTATTCATTCCTTATTCATTCCCGTATTCATTCCCGTATTCATTCCCTTATTCATTCCCGTATTCATTCATTATTCATTCCTTATTCATTCCTTAGTCATTCCCGTATTCATTCATTATTAATTCCTTATTCATTCCTTAGTCATTCCCTTAGTCATTCCCGTATTCATTCACTTATTCATTCCTTAGTCATTCCCGTATTCATTCCCGTATTCATTCCCGTATTCATCCCCTTAGTCATTCCCGTATTCATTCCTTATTCATTCATTATTCATTCCTTAGTCATTCCCGTATTCATTCCCTTATTCATTCCTTATTCATTCCTTAGTCATTCCCTTATTCATTCCTTATTCATTCCTTAGTCATTCCCGTATTCATTCCCTTATTCATTCCCTTATTCATTCCCGTATTCATTCCCTTAGTCATTCCCGTATTCATTCCTTATTCATTCCTTAGTCATTCCCGTATTCATTCCCTTATTCATTCCCGTATTCATTCCCGTATTCATTCCCTTAGTCATTCCTGTATTCATTCCCTTATTCATTCATTCGTCACTGACCTATTGGTTGTTTTAATTGACTTGTTTCAGGCAGTTAAAATGACATTTCATAAAATCCTATGCCACTCATACATTTATTTATTTACAACAATCTTCCTTCCGTCATTTCTCCAAAACTGTTGTCCGTTATTAATCTCTTAGTGATCATAAACAACACCATTGTCGTCATCGCCTTGTATTAAAAACGTTTCCTCAAGTAACTCTGATCATAACATTCTTCATTATTCTTCAATTAATTTATTCATTCATTTATTCATTCATCATTCTACCCACCCACCCCGCCTTTCTTTTGACCATTCGTATTTTATTCATTACTCTCATTGCGGACTGTAACGTTCGTTTTATTGTTTTGTCCAAGGCACTTTCCCCGAGAAACGACTCATAACATTATGACCAAACTGGCAAGATCGTCAAGCATTCTTAATCTATAACCGAAGTGGCTACAAGGGAACCGTAACAGTTTATATTTACGAGCACAGTACCCGACTTTACTCTAAAAGATAAAAGTGCATGATATAGTCAGCCACGTTTAGTAATTTATAGATTAACACAATGTGTGTATGCTTGTGCAAGAATACTGTGCGCCGAAAGGCAAAGCATAAAAGTCGTGTCTTGAATACAACACCCAGTAAACTATGTCTATAATGATGCCATTTTCCAATCCATTCTCCGTTGTTTTCTACATTTCTTACTTTCATTTTCCTTATTTGCTTGTGTTTCTTGTTTTTCAATTTCATTAACATTGTCTTCATCGCAACATATGTAACTCATTCATCAAAGCATCGATAGTACTTATTGGCGAAGTTCGAGTTTAACATGTTATAGTTAGTTGTTACAATTTCTAAATTGATTTATTTTTAATTCAATTCTTTTTTTTTTCTTCTTTCAACAGTGGCTGTCACAATTGCCTTCATAATTTGCTGGGCCCCGTTCCACAGCCAGCGCCTCATGGTCCTGTACGTTACAGACTGGACCCCAGCCTTACACACAGTGCAGACTCACATTTTTGACGTCTCGGGTAAGTTATAAGGGTGACCAAGTAGCTAGGTTGGTAAATGTTTCGCCTCTCATTCTACCGGTACTAAGTGTTAATCCCATAAGTGAAATTAAAATTTCTATCCTTATAAAAAATAGATTGAAAATGTTACAGAAGAATTTAATGGGTAGTCGTTTCTGGCTTAGCAGTTCTACAAACGCTTGCCTCACATGACAGACGTGCTGAACAAGCTATACGTTGTCAGTGTTCGAGGAGAATATTATGTATGGTGAGCTGTCTCCATCATGAGAGGTGTTTCATTGCTCGCATAATGGCCACACATAGCTATCTCAGGGCAAGAGGTTTTAACGTTGTTTATGAGCTGAATACCAAAAAACGTTGTTTAAGCGTCTGTCACCAAAGAGATCTTTAGTCCAGAGAAACAAAATTATGGATCACGTCTTGTATCAACGATGTTGTTACTGACACCCCCCGTACATAATGTGTGGTATGATTAACGTCTGAAGGAATACATGAATTACTGCATTGCGTGAAACAATAATATCAACTATTTTTCTTGGGTTGATACATTGTTCATCTTCGTATTCAAAATGTGTAATGTTATATTTCTTACTGCACGTATGCTATTGATATGTTTATAATACATACTTTCTACGCCCAATATGGTAAATTCTCCTAGTTCTTACCTAGCTGAGGAGGTGACCAAAAGGGCTACATTAATTTGTTTATTGACCTTGATTATGATTTATACTGC
>JARBEQ010109763.1:0-23716 GCA_030265355.1 Tritonia tetraquetra | reverse complement strand
AGAGAGAGAGAGAGAGAGAGAGAGAGAGAGAGAGAGAGAGAGAGAGAGAGAGAGAGAGAGAGAGAGAGAGCAAAACACTGAATGATAAAATAATGATAAAGGTGATAATGAAATTGTGATACCACGGTGTTTAATTTAGATTATATTGTTTATTTGTCTGTCTTTGGAAGGTTTTCCATTGTTGTTGTTGTTATTTCTGTTATTGTTTTTTCGTTGTTGTTGGGTTTTGGGGTATTTTTGTTTGTTTTGTTTTTTGTTCGTTTATTCGTTTGATTGGTTTTTAACTCTTTTTTAAACTATTATAATTCATTTATTTTAATTCTTTATAAATTTCTCTTTTTTTTAAGGGAAGGGATTGTGGCGGAGAATCATCCCCATTGTAACGTATAGGGTGAATTTACTGAAGGAAATGTGTGATTATAATAATAATAGTTTGATGGGTTTTTTTATTGACGTACATGTTGTCTATGGTTCCAGTTTTAAAGATGATATAGTGGGGGAGAAATGATGATGATAATGTATCTCTCAGGGTGGAACTTGTGGGTCTCGTGGCGTAGCGGTTAACGCTTTCGCTTCGTGAGCGGAACGTACTGAGTTCGAATCCGGGCGGCGACTTTGGGATTTTTTCCTATGAACTTTTTCGAGTTTTATGACTCTGACCCTGATGATTCCAGAAATGGACTATAATTCGGAGGTGCCGCCTTTGATATGATCGTAAATGTGTTGTCAAGGGCGTAAAACTAACAAATGTACACGTTAAACGTCAGGAGGTAACTTCTTGAGTAAAAGTATACAGTCATATTGAGAATAAATAGTACGTTTATCGTATGTTGCTGTACGTATGTTAGATGGGGAAAGGGAAGTTTTTCTCTCATGTAAATCATATCTCTTTATGGTATTCATTCTTACAATAATGATATAGATTACTGTATATTCTATGAATTGAGTATATCCCTTCTGCAGGGGCTGCCTGAGTGAAACTGTTTCGGTCGCCTCAGACCGGGGTAGGGACTGGAATCTACATCTGCTCTATCTTTGAACTATGTGTCGTCCCCCTTGTTTTACTTTTTCTCAAGCCCTTATGACCCATGAGTGTTTTGCAAGCGCCTTTTCCTAAACCTTGATTTGTTTGAAGCCGTGTGGTGGGCGCTGGAATGACCTTTCTGTGTCGATAGAGCCCTAAAACAGCAACAAACAACAAACAACAAACAACAAACAACAAACAACAAACAAAGGGAAGTTGGATCCTGTAGAGGCGTTATTTTTCATAGGTCAGTTTGAAAATGTGGGCCTCCTTTTTGGGAAGCACAGTGGACCAAAGGAGAGTTGTCGTTATATATTAAACAAGAATTTGGGGACAAATCATCAGATCTGTACCATGGTGAAAAGCAGGCAAGAATGACGGTTTAACGGTAGGCTGTTTAATGAGATTTTACTGTGTCTGCATTATTTTATTCGGTTTTAACGGTTTTGACGCATTTATTGCTCCCTAATTTCTGCACCTGGGAGACTTATATTCGACTTTTGCTGGTTAGAATCGTATTGACATGTGGAAACATCCGTGTGTCGTTGAGGGCTGATTGCCTCTGCCGTTACCCAATGCCCGTAGAGTCTTTAGCATTCAATTGATTGTAAAAATCACAAATACTGATAATGTAATATTTTTAGGAATTCGAACTTAACGCTAAGCTACTACAATAAAATTGAATGAGAATTGCTTCATTACTCCAACTGTACAGGCATCGTTTATTTCTATCACAGATTTGTTCCGTTATCCTCTCGGATCTTTGTGTTAGACGGGTTTTTTGTCATTTGTATTGCTGATGAAGCGTTACGCCCAAAACGTTTTACGACCGTTTGTTTTGTCCCAATATTTTACATTTTTATTTGCCTTCTTACGAATCTAGTATAGAGACAGTTTGTTTGATCGAGCCCCATTAATATCGCAATGCAGTGTTGGGGCCAGCTCCCTGTTCTGTCACAAATGGTGCATACTCGCCACATATGGCAACACATAGAGCTGGAAAAGCTATGGATCCAAAGATTTCAGACAAGCAGGTGATCAGCCCACTGTGCCCCGCACCGAAAAATATTAATAATAAAATAAGGCCAATATACAAATTACTGTTGCCTCCTCAGCCATAGTGAAAACTGGGAAAATTTGCAACGGCGGGCTAGTATAGGGACAGTGAAAAGGAATATATTTGAAAAAGCGCCAAATAAAAGACAAAAGAGACCTCTAATATTATACGATATTATTCTCATTTGGCTGAGGCCACTCCAAAAATTATTTTTTTCCCTCATATTTACATAATAGTATCATATTCTATATATGTGTGGAATAAATCGAATCTAAAATGATATATTTTATTTGTTGTGAGTGTATGAACGCGTACATGTATGTGTGAGCGGGAATGGGGACGGAAGAGGACGTTGTAGTGTGTATTTGTGTGTGTGTGTGTGTGTGTGTGTGTGTGTGTGTGTGCGTGTGTGTTTGAACCAAAGAGTATGTACACGAGATGTCATTCTTATTTCTTAAATAAAGGTTTCGTGAAATTTTTAACACATGGCGCTTGTTTTTTTTCACTCATTGTCTCTCTGCTAATATTAGTGTGTCTTGATCGAACCCCATTAATACCGCAAAACAGTGTCGGGGCCAGGTCTATATTCAGTCATGAAAGATGTGATGGCATGACGTAAAAACACCAAACAAAACGTGGTCCTATCGTGCCATGGATTTCGACTTGTCATGCCTCCAACACACTTTCACATCCACTTGTGCTTTCGTCATGCATGCTTGCCAGTCGTCGTGCTTGCGTGTATATTGTGAAAGGCCCCCATTATGGGTACAATTCTTTGATGATTGGACAAGTTGTTACTGACAGAAGCTGTCAAGTGTGGCATGTAGGTAAACCATAGAACGTTATGAGACAGCTCTAAAAAAGAAATCTCATCACTTCGACCGAGAAAAGAGTTCCTTTGAGCTCCTTGACCCTGTTTCGTGATCTAGTGCACTGCTATTACTGCGCTACAGAGGGGTCCGGTTTTTTCTTTATACTAATAAAAAAACCCAACTGATATTGAGAATCATCAGTACTAGTTGTCGACTATTTTTTACAGACATTTTCTTCATGTTTAACAAGAGGAAAGAAAGAATCCTAATCCTGACCGTTACATTTTCCAACACTATATCTACCCATTAATTGAATCAATGACGCAATTCTTTCTGTGATGCCATGTCCAAGCTCAAGCCCAGACTTGTACTCGAGAACCTCATGTGGCATCTTTTGCGGAGGGCGCGCTGGATTAAAAACAGTGGAATTCTATTGATAAAAACAAGTTATCAAGAAAGAGACAGACATGAGGAGTCAACAAAGAAATTGCTAAGTTGAAGTCCAAATCTAAAACTGGACAACCAGTTATTACACTTGACTTGGATATCCAGATCAGTCTCGATCCGTTTTGACCCGTTTCAAGACTTGCTCCTTGTTCTTCTCGTTTCTTGCATTCCACCTCTGGTGTATTTTCGCAAGTTTCACAGCTTATCTGCTTACACCTACAGATTAAGCGTTTGTATTGTGCTCTTGAATTTGTCCACATTATCAAATTCAACCAAAGTTTCGAGCATTTTTCTCCACAGGCGGATTGTGGACGGAAAGAACGATTGTTGATTGAGTCTGAAGTTTGGACTGGTATTTGGAGTCGTTGGCAGTGGCCTCTTGTTTTGTAAGCCGTATTACTGGGCTTCAAGTGACTGGAGTCTACCTCTATGAATTGTTTTGATATGTTGAAGAGCATGCTTCTGTGACACGCCATCGCTTTTCCCAAATAGAATCCGGATCCAAACCCAACACTCAGACTTGGGTATTGTTATTCGTTAAATAGGAGGGGATGCACAAGCGGCGGAGAGTGACGTCAGTGGAAATGAAGTTGAGATCAGACAAAAGATGGGATGACAAATACCTAATCGTTGCTCATTACCCCCAGCAACTTCCCAAGAAAGCGAGTCACGATTCAAGTCGGGTTTCAATTTCAGGTCTCTGTGCAAACTGGATGGCTTGAAATTCAAATATTTGTAATCAGTTATCTCGAAAACCCAGTTATTTAAAAAGAAATCGGCGCCAAGCTCTATCAAGAAGTCTCGTTTTGAACTTGAATGATCAGAGATAATGCCCGGGGAGAATAGAGAAGGTGGTGATGATGATAATGATGATGATGGTGCTGGCGGCGGTGGCGGTGTGGTGATAATGATGATGATGATGATGATGGTGGTGGTGGTGGTGTGTTGATGATGATAATGATGAAGATGGTGGTGTGATGATAATGAGGAGGAGGGTGGTGATGATGATGGTGGTGGTGGTTGTAACAGTAGTGGTAGTAGTAGTAGTGGTAGTAGCAGTGGCAGTAGTAGTGGTAGTAGTAGTAGTAGTAGTAGTAATAGTGGTGGTGGTGAAAACAAACAATGGTGGCGATGTGACTTGGTGAAAGTGACAGAAATATAACCATAAGACAAAGAGAAAATCATAGACATAATAACTAGACAACCACACGCGGCGTTAAAAGCCCTCCCTCATTTTGATCCCATTTGACGGCCATTTTGTTTTGGTGAAGGATCGGAGTTTCCAGATGAGTCCGTTGAGTTTGCACACTAAAATACTAGAATAGGTTATGCCAATAAATCGATTTTTTAAAGTCGGTTCCAATCTAGTACACCAAAATCATTCATGACAAAATGGGACCATGAATTTGCTCTCGTATAATGTCTAGTTATATCATAATCGATTATGTCTATGGAGAAAAGTGATATATTGCAAAAAACGGGGATAAAAACCCCATGACCTTTTGGGCAATATTATAAGGAAACCCCACAACCAAGTGAGGCCAGTGGAGCCCTACCTTTATTCGAAATGATTCTGCTTTCCAACTTTTGTCCTCACTGATGTTTCACATCCTGTGAATCTGTGAACATATCTTGGACTGGTGTGATATATGTCGTAAGCCTTCTATAGGTCGATTAAAAACTGTGCAGCTCTTTTCCCATTGTACTTCCCTGCTGTTATTCTCAATGAAAAAAAATGTATTCGTCGTACTTCTCCCTGCCAAATTGTTATTTGCACGATGTCATTGCATCTTTTTCCATATTTTCATTAATAATTATATCCCCCAGTACCTAGTTGTCATAGAACTGCATATCCTCTTTATTCTTACATAATATGAGCACCAGTGCAGTCATGTTTCATTCTTTCTTTTAAAAAACAAGTATATCATTAAACAAAGCAGAGGAAATTCCCAGCATCATCACCCAAGATTCTTCAGACCTCAACTCGGATGTCATCAGGTCCAACAGATTTTCCATTTTCATCTGTTTTGTCTCCCATATTCCCAACTTGCTTACTTGGTGATGGTAATGATTACTACCACCACCCGCACCACCACCACCTCCATAATAATAATAATAATAATAATAATAATAATAATAATAATAATAATAATAATAATAATAAATGGCATTTTTATGTAAGGAATGATAACAAAAACCTTTAACAAAACACACACACACACAAGTATAAGCAGCCAAACATGTACGAGAACCTGCAAAAAACACACCTTTTTGGTACCTTTCGGTGTAAGATGTATGAGTGATACACAAACTTTCGCCATTGATCCCTTTTCAGTGACATGCTTTTGCCTCTACAAGCCTAGACCCTTTTCTTCTTTAAAAAACAATATTTCTGAAACTGCATCCTGCCACATTTTCTTTGGTCTACCTTTTAGTTTTTTTTACTTCTTCCCTAATCCTAGTGTTTCTAATTCTCCCTTTGTTTTGCCAATTGATCAGCTCAAGATTTCATTTCTGTTGCCTGTAGTTTGCTTTTATCTCTAATGTCTAGTGTCCATGATTCACTTCCATACGTCAAAGTTGGGTAATACATTGAGTTAAAAATTGACCTTTTAAAAGTTATTAGCTCTTTCTTACCAATAAAGGAATGTCCAAGTTGACTATACACCTTTGTTGCTTTGCTAATTTATTTATTCTTTCAGACTACCTTTTACCTGGTCATTACTCCTAGGTATTTCTAGCTATCTACCTGTTCCAATACCTCTCCTAGTTTGATTTCATGTTTATTTGGTTCTCTAATAATTGGCATAGTCATTGTTTTCTTTGTATTTATTTTCAGACCTCTTTTCTTTAATTCCCTGTTGAGTATATTTATGTCGTGTTGTAGATTTTGTTGAGTTTTTTTCAAATATCACAAAGTCATCTGCTAACATTACCAGCTGAACTGGTTTTAATTTCCACATTCCTACTTTTAATGGCCTCATACCTCTGCATTGCTTTGATTTCGAATCTATTTGCATTATAAATAACAATGCACTAAGGATGCAACCTTGTCTAACATCTACATCTATTTTGAACTCATTTGTTGTTTTACCTGCAACCTGGATAGTACTTTTAGGATTAACATAAAATGGTTTTTATTTCTTCGACCAAATTGTTACTGACATCTTGTTCCTTTTAATAGTATCAAATGCCTTTTGTAGATTAATAAAGCACCTACACAAACATGGTGGGATTACATGAATTATAAGAAATATGATTTTAGAAATAAATTTGTTTTAATCTGGCCTTAAAGCAAGGCTAATACGTTATTTCTCTTATGCTTTGTGTAAGCTGGTTCCAAACATTTGGGCCCAATGACAGTGATCTTTACCCATCAGATTTATAACTTTAAGCATGTTTTCATAAAGACGTGTTATCAAATGACGATCTAGTATAATAAACGTCTATAGTTCAATAAAATCAGTTAAATATATTGGTGCTGAATTGTTATCATCATCATCTTCATCGTCATCATAAACACCATGACAATGCTATGTTTTTAATCGTTTTAATATTTTACCTTGTTTAGCAAAGTAATCTTTAATATAAGCGAGACAACCGCGCAATGGTTTCATAATGAAAACTTTTATTTTGCTGCTAGCTTCCCTTGGAATGTCGTGATCTTATTTACCCTTTGAACCGGATGAAAATTTTGGTCACACAACTTGATCGACAACAAATAGCACTGATTGGAGATGGGTGTAAGTTTTATCATTATTTTGTCAATTGTATTTCTTTTTCTTGTTGGAATTGAAGTTATAGAAAGTTGAATGCAATATTGAATCCAATTGATTTATTTGATTGTTATTTTTTTTTCAGTGGTCAGAACTTGTGGACACATTACGCGAACATTTCGAAAGAAAATATTCAGGTAAGGGAAGTTTATTTTTACTTCTAAAGATAGTCTAGACAAGACGTCTAGTCTAGTGGTGATATAATTGATGAGACCTTTATTTAGACGTCTAATAATATATATTAATATGTTCAACGAAAGATAACAGATCTTATCTTTACTGATAACAGTAACGTCTTCCCAAAACAAAATAACATCAGGGTTCTGTTACCACAGGGGTCCCAGTGGCTCAGAGGTCTATGGTTCTGGCCTTTCAAGCGAAAGGTACCAGGTTCAAATTCCTGCAGCGACAGTTGTTGTTTTTCTTTATAAAACTTGGTATAAATCTATTTGCCACTCCTCTGATCCTATGACTATGGAAGGTAGGTGGGATCAAGAACCTATAGTCCTATCGGAGACAGGCGATAGATTCAGAGGTCCCTTGTGCACGTTAAAGAACACTTGGCAGTTGGAAATAGAGAAGAGTAGGCCCCTGTCCGGTCAAAATTATTTCCTACCACAAAAAGTCACCTGCTTGGCCTAATATTTTGATCCAGAGTAGATCCGCCTCAAAGAGCGGGCCCCACACTGTGTAATGGTTACAGGGAACTGGATAAGAAAGAAGAAGAAAGAAAGATGATGTCTGTCTAAATATTATAAAAGTAAGAGGTTGCCAGAAAAGAATTCAGGCAGGATGGAACAATTGGAGGAAAGAATGCAGAGATGCATTATGAACAAGAAGGTACCCCCAAGGGTGAAGGGCAAAAAATCTATTTAGACCACATAAGGCCAGCATTGTTATGGAATGGAAACAGTAGGAGCTCTGTCATCAAAGAGGAGAGAGGCGGAGGGAAGTGGCAGAGATGAAAATGTTAACCCCTATACGACGATTCTGCTGCCATCTTTTCAATATTGACCATTGACCTCGCTACGTGTAACACTGCTTCCTTCAGCCAGTCACAGTCGGGTCACCCCACTTCACATAGATAAAGCTCCCCCTACTGTTGTCGGATGGGGTGTCAAAATTACCCTCATCTCCATTGAAGCTTGTAGCATCTCATTGTTTTAATTATCAACTCATTCTGACTATCAATGGAACGTGCAGACTTCCCCCTTTATTTTGATATAATAAATTATAAAGTACAAATCTGTTAAAAACTTCATGGGAAAATATTCAATTGAAAACTTTTTCGATGGGATAAGGGTCTGATGTCAAGTACAGAGATAGAAAGCCCCATTATATCGTCTTTCTAATATCGAATGTCGGCTGCAGTTGATAAAAACACCTGATGCAACAGTGTTTGAAGTAGCCACACCTCCTCATTTTAGTCAGTCAACATTAGCTTCTCTGTGAGCCGACCCGTCTGCCATTCATTTGTAAACTTCTGCACATGAACAATGAACAGATTGAACAAAATACAAGCAAAGCAGATGCCGAAAGATTTATGGATGAGAGAGGTGCGCTTTAGTATGTTTTGGGATTTGTGGTCAGGTGTGCATTACTGCACTTCAGGATGTGTAAATGATGGTCAATAGCAAAAGTCCTGAAGAAAATGTGTAGTTGTTGAGAAGAGCTTACGCTTACACAGGCAGTGTAGTTGTAACAATGCTAAATGGCGAAATCACTTTATAGCTGATGTTCCTCTACAATTTATGTGTACAACCAGTCACACGCTTATTACCATTACGCCTGAGCAGAAACCCAAATTTAAAGTCTGGGTAACCAGTTATTGCTCTTGACTTGGATAACCAATTTTGACCTGTTTCAAGACTTGGAATACACGTTATCAGCAAGTTTCCTCTCTTGACATTATCTGAGTCGTGATGATTTAAGTCAGATTGCAAGTTCAGGTCTCCATGAAAACTTAAGTTGCAATTTCAGTCAGATTTTAAAGTCAGGTCTATATATATATATACCAATTTATTTCAAGATCAGGTCTCTATGCAAACTGGGTGGCTTGTAGAGGCTTGAAATTTGTGTCGATCCAATTAATTGTAATCAGTTAACCCAGAAATCCAGTTATTCAAAAAGCAAGTCTGTGTCCAGCCCTAATTACCATAGAGTTGTTTGGATAGGGATTGCTCCCATTTTGTTGTAATATAACCTCCCTTGAAAAGCCCTGAGGCCATCATGATGATTTGTTATTCTGAATTAAGACTGCTACACACCTTATGCTGAACCAATGTGTGTAGTAGCCTTTAATGGGAATATAGATTAGATCACTCAGGCATGAAGTGGTCCTTACAGGGGAGATAACTCTTGTTCTTTAAAATCACACACAACTCTTAATGATCACATGATACATGACCACTTGACTTTTTATCTTTTATGTTATCTTTTTTAAAATCTCAATGAGGGTGTCTTTCATTTCTACCAGATAAAATGTAAACATAAACTTTCCAAGTTCTGTTTCTTTATAGGGACTGTCCAAGGTTGTTGTATTGTTAGGGTTTTTTTTTTGTTTTGTTTTTTTTGGGGGGTGGGGGGATTGTTTCACCATGCCTCTTTATTACTGCAAATTGTTTTGGCCAAATTTATGTAATAAATGATATATCTTGGTGCAGCTGTCATTAGAGTCAAGCGTGGGCTGTATGCACAGTTTAAACTGCCGTGAATTAAAATTAAAAAAATCAGCCCCTTGTGTCCATAAAGTTATTTTGTTTGTTTTCTGTCCAAAAGTCATTATTGGCAATTTGAAAACAATTAATAGTATGTTCTTTCTCTTCTTTCTTTATCAATAACCTTTTAGTACCTTTCTGTGTAAGGTTTTTAATAGTATGTTATAGTGGCTAAAGAACTTTTGCCTGGGTTGCTACACCTTCACCTAAATGAAAATTAGCAGTGTTTAACATTTAGGGTAGACTGTCAATATGATCAATATTTGATAAACTCTGGATGAATATATTACATCTATGTACACTTCTGACTTATTTGTCTATACTGTTTAATGTTTCATGCCCTTGGCAACTCACTGTAGGTCATATCAAAGGCGGGACCTCTGACTTTTAGTCCATCTCTGATTTCCTAAGGAATACACAAGGTCAGAGCCATAAAACCTCAGAGAAAGTGAAAGGATGAATCCCCATGCCGTCATTGGAATTTGAACCCAGATCCTTCGGTGCACAAAGCAAATGCTTTGCCATCATGTTACGATGTCCGCTGTCTAAACTGTCTAGTTGTAAAGGGAGGTGAACATTGAACGGGTGGAAAAGTCTAAAATACCTACTAAAGTTCAGGGAAGATTTTAAAAACCGAAATTTTGTGTCTCTTGGCATTGAAGAAATGGCAACATTTTAAAAGGCTCTACTTATTTTATGCAGTGTCACTCGAGATATTTTCATTATGTTTAATATGTTCACTGTCATTATGGATAATAAGCAAAACATTGGATGATCACATTTAAATAAAGTTTACCCATGTTATTAAAGTCTTTATTTTAAAGTATTATTTCTTTCTTTTACAATATATAGAATAATTCCAGCTTTTTGTCCGATTTCAGGATAAGTCCCTACTAAATGTTTCTTACTAAGAAATAAACACTGACCTACAGTCATTTTATGAATTATTTGACTATATTTTTTTGTGTATTAATAATTCAGATGATTCTTTAGTTATATTTCTCTTTTTCCCCAGATAATGTGAAGAATGGATTATATGACCAACGTGACGTAGACCGGCTTCAAAATGACTTTAGATTTGCTCGTTCTTTTATTCGTGGCAGCCATCGGTTAGAGGAGGGAGCGGATTTGATCCACTCCTCTTTTGTTTTCAGGAAAGACTACAAAGTTCACGGTAAGCTATCCACCACTCACATTCACAAAGTGCCAATGACTGGTTTTACACTTGTTTTTAACGTCTTAAAAACTGGGAAATGTTTGTACATTTGAAAATCAATTCAAAAGTTTTGTTTCACGCTAATCAAAATGTGAAATGTTTGTTAAGCTCAAAAATAAAAATTTGCCATTTTTTTCTCTAGATAACATGATAAGAAAAATAGCTGTTAAAAATTCTCATAATCCTTTGAACAAAATCTTTATTGTGCCAGATGTGACAGAGGACATGTTTACCAAAGAAATGCTGAATCTTGGTGCTCTTTTCTTCAGGTCTAGAGATATCAATGGCAGCCGAATATGTGAGTTTGTTTGTTTTTGTTGTTTCTTTATGTATCGTCGCATGATAAGCCTGGGTAAAGTTAAAATCATACACTCTCAGCTCAGAGAGAAAGTATTGTGTATTTTTTTCATTGTTTATGATCGCTCAATTTACTTTTTCATATTCTTATATATTATTATGATTGTGATTTATAAGAGAGGTCAAGGCTTCCTTGTGTTGGCCAGAGGATTCAAATATATCTCGAAAAAAAAAGTCCTGTATTCACATTGATATATATATATATACTTGGTTGGAGTCAAATATTTACCTGGGTTCCTTACTGGGATGTCGGTTAAGAATATAATTTTTAATGCTATTTAAGTAAACCATTATTATTGAGTCTGACACCCTTTTCACACCAATCCAACAACATACCTAACATGTATCTGTTAACAAACATTGAAATGGAATAGACCCGATGATGGAACCAGATTGCTGACTCCTCCGTCTGCCCCTATGGAATTTATTAAACACCTGCTCGTGAAATGCCTATACCTTAGAGAGCATGGATACCACTTTCTCCCCACACACCCCTCAATACATAACACACTGTACTCGGACACAGCCCAATTGAGGAGACCCAGTGCTGCATAATGATGAAGTCATTATGCTGTCAAGAGCAACCTGCTGACAACAAAATCGATTTAACAACACCCTTTCCAACAAAGTGGTTGATTTCATGGTAATCTCAAGTGGGAGTGCCTTGAAAACGGAAAGATCTTTCTTCTTTCTTTATCAATAACCTTTTAGTACCTTTTGGTGTAAGGTGAAAACTGAAAGATACAGAGATAAAACCCTACAAAATCAGGATTTGAAACCCACCAGATATCTTTATCCAAAGCATTTGCCTTCTCCTCTTTGTAACAGACACACTGCTTCCCATATCTTTTATTAACAATTACAATTTGTATTTTTTATTTCAGTATGGTTGAAAGTTCAATTGCATCGAAAAGATGCAACAGCAGAATACCTTCGAATGGAGAAACTAGGGTTGGTGAGTGCCATTGAAAAGGCATTTAACGAAGAGCCTCTCAAACAAGTGGTAGTGTTCTTAGATATGTCCAACTGTGGCCTTGTTAATTTGGTGAGTGAACGGCATTGTCATTATCCTTTTATTTTTCTCTCTTTAATTTTATGTGTTTAAGAAGTAGGGCCAGCACTATGAGGCTGGATTTCTGTGGATCAAGATATTAAGCCAAGCAGGTGATCAACCCACTATGACCTTTGTGGTAGGAATTGATTTTGCCCACACAGCGGCCTTGCGGCCTACTCTTATCGATTTTCTACTGCCAAGGGTTCTTTAATGTGCGCAACGTGCACATGGGACTTCCGAGTTTATCGTCCGTCTCCAATAGGACTAGGTTCCTTGATCCCACTTACCTGAATAGGATCAGGGGAGTGGCATATATAGGTTTTCACCAGGTTTCAAGGAGAAAAATACCTTGCAGTGTCACTGCCGGGAATCGAACCCGGTACCTTTTGCTTCAGAGGCGAGAACCGTACCTCTGCGCCACTTGGACCCCGTTGAGAATGATATAATAATAAAAAATGTTTATTTGTACGTTGCTGGTCATACTCCTCCACTGTGACCTGTCTTCTGATCTCTGCCTGTCGTGTAAAGATTGAATTACTGGTGAGGTTGCTGGTTGTCTGCTGTAAACTCATTAGATATCTTAGTCTTTGCCGTCCTTTCGCTCTCTTGCCTTCTAGTTAAGCCACTGACCACCAACTTTTCTAAACAGCAATACCTCCATAAATGCCCAAGAGTAAAAAAACAAAAGCAAATTGTATTCCTCGCTCGAACAGTACTGGATATTTTCATCACGTTAGTGACCAGCCTGTGTGAGATTGTCACAGATATTAACATCTTTCCAATATTATTTACATAAAGTATTTCATATAAACCTTACATCGAAAGGTACTAAAAAGGTTATTGATAAAGAAAGAAACATTTAAGGTTGTTATAGTTATTTCCCATTTATCAAAACTGGGACATTTGCCCTTACATTACAAAGAGGAAAAAATCCAGAGTATGATGTCTTCCCGCATTTTTTAGGCAAGAAAACGTTTCTCTATTTTTTTCTTGTTCTCATATTTTCATATAAAAATAATATGGGCATTTTAAAGACCTGTCTGGTAGGATTTCTTTTGCTGCCTGCTTCTCTGTCAATTTATTATCTTTCTGTTTACCTGAGTGATATGACTATCTCTGACTTAACATTCTCCTTCAATTTCACAAACAAAAATGCAACAAAAATATTTTTTTACAAAGTCATCAACTCACACGACCCCGGCCAATCAGTATAAGTCATAGCAAAGGCTGGACCTCCAGTTTATAGTCCATCTCCGATAGGACACTATTCCCAGAGGAATCCACAGGGCCAAAGCCATAAAAACTCAGAGAAAGTTCAAAGGAAAAAAAATCCCTACCACCTGGATTTGAACCCAGAACCTTCTGCGTACAAAGCCAATTTATTACTGATGCTCCCTAACTCAGCAGTGACCGACCACAGGATAACTGGTGACAAGCTAACAACTTTATCAGACCAACTTTGAGATGTCTTATACTGCTTTAATGAATAATGAAAAGGCTGGTCTTTGGGGTTTTTTTTACTAGGGAATATACTGGTCTTCAATGATCTTTGATTCTTATGATGATAAATGATAATACATAGCATTTCTATAGCGCATAATTCATGACTAGGTCATGCTCCATGCGCTTTCCAATTATATCATTTGGGAAACACACTTCAACATGACACATGTTCACACACTGCAACAACACAAAAATAAACACATTATCTCTCTCACACACACACACACCCAAGCACACACACACACACACAAGACCTATGAAAAATGTATTAAAAAATATGTGATGTTTAAGTTTAGATTAAACATTTTCTATACTGTATGCCTGTGAGTGGGAGCATCATTGTGCATTCATTTATAACATAACAAAGCGATTTTATACAGGTAACCAGTGTAATTCTAAAAGAATAGGCTTGGAGTGTGCAAGTCTCTTCTGCTTCGTTATCAATATGGTTGCATTGTTCTGAATTACTTGAAGTTTGGAAATTTTTGTCTGAATTTATACCGACTAGAAGAGAGGTGCAGTAATTTTGTGATAAAGATAAAATAGATAAGTAGTCAAGTGTAATTTATCAGAGGTCATAGTTTTAATGTGCTTTATCATAATACTGATATCACGACATGATGAGATAATAGTATTCAATTATTGTAATATCATTTCAGGATATCGACCTCGTAAAGTTTATAATTACATGTTTCAAGTTCTACTATCCCACATTCTTAGGTAAGTGCAAGCTGTGTAGATTGAACTGTGTACTGATTGTAAATTAGTTAAGAAAAATAAGTTGGTAAACATTTTATTTCTCTCTTTATGAATTCTTATTATACCACCCGGTGTCTGGTTACTTGGTAAGCAAAGGATTTAGAAATATAGGGTGTATGGTTATTGCACATCTAATCTAGCCCTTCAATAGCTGTAAGGTTTAGCAACAGATAACTTCTAGCTGGAATTGATAAAATAATGTATTTGGTGATATTTATTAGTTAATTTTGATCATGTCGATGAAAGCATTTTAGAGAGATGCTATGTGGTTACTAAGATATGTATGCAAAATCCAGTGAATATTTCTTTGTGGCTATTTGTGATCCTTCGTTTTGGGTGGGCTGTTGATGGTAATCTTTGAGAGAGAAAAAAGTAAATCCCATTCATGTAAGTTGTCTTCTCCTGTTAGTAAAATTGAGGTGGCAAAGGAGTCAAGACTGTGGTCTTCCATGGATTGAGTCCTACTTCAGTGACTTCATTGTTTCCTTGGGAAAGACACTTTTACTCTCTAGACCCAGGTGTAGGAATAGTTACCAATTCTTTATTGAGTGTTGGGAAAATAACTGCCATAAACCAGCGTCCTCTTCAGACAGTTTTCTAATTTCTGTTGGTTTTGGTTGGGTTTTTTTTTAAACTGATGAATGTGTTTGTTAAGATGATTGTACTTGCTTTATTTTATTTTTATTTTTTTATTTCTCCCCACAGACTATATGCTTATCTATGACATGCCATGGATATTTAACGGTGAGAATTTTTTTAAGATTAAAAAATATTTCTAAGAGGATGACTTTTGATCACTGTTTCAACCAACTGTTTTAAGAAGGCGATTGATCAAGCCTTAAATTTATTGAAGCTGGTTTGACTCCCTTAATCATTCTATATATTATATTGGTTGTGTCATAATCAAATAGCTTTTATTATTGCCTTCCTGTTTGCCTTTGCATTATAGAATCTGATGTGGATTTAACTTCTTTTGCTTTCTGTGACAAAAAAAAAGAATTTTTTTAATTTGTAAAATTGTATCAGTCTGAGATTTTCTTAACATGCATTCTTATTTTCACTTTAAAGCTGCCTGGAAAATCATCAAAGCCTGGCTGAGTACAGAAGCTGCAGCGAAAATCAAGTTTGTGACCAAAAACACAGTTCAGACATACGTATCCCCAGACAGCTTGCCTCCGCATATGGGAGGAACTGTAAGTATAAGTATCTACTTCAATGGGAGGTGAGGTGGCCGATTAATAAAGACAGCAGACTTCCATGATGAAGGTTGTTTGTTCGAGCCTAGACATTTTAACGCACTGAACCCTAAGGACGTCTATTCTCTTATAATTTTTCATTTCTACTGCTTCCATAGTCAAAGTAAACCATGGTGTCTGGTCTCGTCATCATAGACAATGACTTGCTACATCAGGGAACCTGTTAAAGTGTTATATGTGTATATGAAAGTGTGTGGGAGAAAGAGGGTGTTTTTAAAGCTTTTCAGGAGTGTTTTCAAACTCTTTTATACAGCACATGTCTATATGAATCCCTGATGTATATATATTTCTAATTCTTCTATTTTTGATAAGGTAAAAATGTAAACAGATAATTTAATGGGTCTTGACAAATTTCTTGAAACTGCAGTTTTAGGTGTATATTTGATGTCACTTAACAACAAAATAATTTTTTTCCCTAGGTAAAACGTATGTCAACCAAAAGAGCTTTGTTTACTCTGCGTGGGAGTCAAAGTTTTTTTTGTTGTGTTTTGATTTTAACTATGGGTTTTATCTTTTAGAAAATCATTAAAAAATGACTCGCAAGGCAAAACAAATGATCATGTGCCGGTTAGTTAATGACCAAGAAACGTTGCCTTGCTTGACCCAGTTGTAGAAACAAGCAGACATGGTCCAATTCTCTACTAAGAACTGGAAAAGTAATTTGCCATAGACCAGCAAGTTTGTCATTGAGCTGGTTTGCAGTAAAAGATAGACATTCATAAAGTTTGAGAAACAAATATGGCAACTTAATCTATTGGGAAGTGACAAGAATACATTTTCTATGATCTTATGAGATATTTATCCATAATAGACCAGTGTCCTGTCCAGAAAGTGTCACACTTTTAAAATGGGGTCAGTTTTGGTCTCAAGGCTCTTAAGAACTTGCTTAATTTTTTCCTTATGCACTAAATAAACTGCTTTCTGAAAGAACTATTACTTATGTACCAAAGAAATATCACTCATGTACCAAAGAAATATCACTCATGTACCAAAGAAATATCACTCATGTACCAAAGAAATATCACTCAAAGAAATATCACTCATGTACCAAAGAAATATATCACTCATGTACACCATTTTGATCTGATTATTGTCATTAGTTGTCTCCTGAGCTGAAAAAAAATGTAAATGTCTTTTAACACTTTATGTGTCACCTGTTTTTCACTGCCTCCAATTGCCGCCATATTATGGTTGCGATGTTTGTCGAAGTTGGCAATGGGAGACACAATCAGAAATTTAAACAATCAACAAAGTTAACGCATAAAGTTAAATACTACTACTATGTCTAATGAGCATAAAATTTGCGTATGACGTATGATTCTAATTACATTTCTTTTTGCCCCCAGGATGACTTTAAATTTGTATACACACCAGGCATGTCTTTAGAACCGTTGTACCCCGAGGAAGATAAACAAGAAGAGAAAAAGGTAAAATATAAGACAGGCTGTGTCAGAGTTGCTTTTGAAGTCTCTCTTTCATTAATTATCTATTTATTACGTTAAGCCATGTCTTTCTTGTTACGTCAATTATAGTAGTTATCTTTTATTTGGGGATTTAAAAAATTATACTAAGTTCATGTTTTATGATTCTATGTACTATCCATACATTGTTATGAACAATTAATTTTTTGATGTAAAGTGCAAAGAGCATGACGTAGTCGTGGATTATTTATGCGCTATATAAATGCCATGTATTATCATTATTTATTAAGATTTTAAATAATACAGGTTAATAGGAATATTATAGCACTTTTCTGCTGTGAAAACTATTTGTGTGCTATAGTATACTATATTATATTAAATTATAAGCTTTAAACAGACCTGTCAAGTCATGTTTTTTACTGGGACTATCTTGTTTTTAAAGTAATTTTTATTTAACGTCTTAGATGGCCTGTTTTCACCGTTGCTATTGAATAATCCTATTTTTTCACAACACTGGTTTCCTCTTTCTCTCTATTAGTGTCAGATTTTTCTCTAGTCTTGTCTTGTTTTTAGTTTGGTTAGATTTGGCAGAAGTGTTTAAGTTCTTTATATCCATCACTAAATTCCCTGTCCTGTTCCTGAAGGTGACATTTGAATCAACGGAGCCATTGGTTGAAGAAGTGACGACATCGACCCAGGCAGACAGGACAGAGGCCACTCCTCCTCCTCCCCAAACACAGTCCGATGCTAATGCGAACAACAAGTCATCTCGCAGTAACAGTCTCAAGAGTACAACATCTAGCAGCGGCAGCAGTCTACGACACCGCCATTCCATTCACACAAATGTAAACAATAACAGCAATGGCAGCAGTAAGGTGAGCAACGCGTGATCTCGTCGCATATAGATGTTTGTATTATAATCATTATTTAGGAGCTATTGTCACTTCACTTATTTATATTGTCACTTCACTTATTTATATGTACCCATCTCTCTGATGAGAGCATAGGCTGTCAACAATGCTTCTTCATCATCTCGCCTTTCTCCAGCTTGAGCTCAGGTTCCTCTGTTTAACCTCTGTGTTCCTCCATCAGCTGCCTCTTGGCTTTCCTCTCTTCCTTTACCCTGAGAATTCCAAGCCACGTTTTTTCTTGTTAAATTGGAAGCTAGGTTTCTGTAGGGTGTGGATCTGCTACTGTGGAAAGCATTTTTATGTTTGAAATCAGGTTTTGATTTTTGAAATGGAAAAGATGATTTTACTTGCCATATTCAATACACGAAAAGATTTGTCTTCTCTATCATTGTGTTGATGATGAGATAGATAATGGTAATTATTGCCTTTTGTTTTTTAGCCAAATATTTACTGCATGAGCTCAGAGTGAGAAATTGCTGCAGTGGTGTCCATAATGAGCGTATTGGCCTTATATTAGGATTGATGATATTGGTCATGGTGTCAATCAAGGATTGTGGAAATAGTGGACTGATCCCTTACTTTCTGCAATCATTGAATTCATGTATTTCTTGCTCTATGTTTAGCTATCAGTAGAAATCCAGATGCCTGCATTTAGATATTTATGCGTCTTGTAGGATAGAGTAATAGGGCTGGCCTGGACGCTAGGGCTGGCCTTGACGCTGCTTTGCAGTCTTAATTAGGCTTGATAAAATATATATATACTTTTTACTGTATCATCTTTACAACTGAGTGATTTTCTTTTTATTATCAGGTAACTCATGACACAGTCCTTTTTTTTTTTACTGTAAAAGTCAATTATATGTATAAGTCTATGAGACCATGATTGATTTGTTTGTTTTCACAATATTATTTCTTTCAAAGACGTCCAATACTACTGATGGAGCGTTTCTAATAAGGTCACCACCATTTTTGTTCAATATTGAAAGATTATTTTTTGTGCATAAAATTTTGTTCCCTTTTTATTTATGTTCTACAGTTTTGATACTTTGGTTGTTTACTTCTTTTGTTTTTATTGTTTTTTTAAAACTCCCTGGGGACCAGCTCTATTCCATAATTAACGAATGCTGGGGACCAGCAATTTTGGGGTATTTTCAAAAATTAAAAAACTCCACAGTGGGTTTAGGATGATATGATTCATCACTTTTGCACATCTGTCATAGCTTATTGCTACAAACTAACTTACATTACGACAAATAGAAACCTTTTTCTTCATGACCTCACTAAGTCAGAGTCATTTTTTACCCTTTTCACCTTTTTCCCCCTCTGTATTATTACACACACCAGCACATTCCATTCAAATTTACTCTTTTGATGAGAAAAGACGCTTCGAATTTGCGAAAGTATCAATGCCTATTTTTGTATCGGATTCACATTATTGTCGCAAAACCTGGATTGGATGCCATTCTTGTTCTGAGATTAGTAACACGAGATAACTATGTCATTGCTGACTTATGCACGAGATATCTCGTGGTTGGTCTCTGGGGAGTTAATATCTTGGTCGTTATGATTGCAATATTTTACTGTTTTTGTTTTGATTGTTCATTACTTTGTTATTCCAGAGTTCTCTAACCATTCAAAAGCCTTCTACCAATAATACATATGTTGGACGATTTTTATCTATAAGGTTGGTGTAGATAAGATTTTTGTTGTCTCCCAAGTTTATTTATTTGTATTTCATCTATATGTATTGTATAGTTTATTCCATCACAAGTAGTATGGAAGATCTGTGGTTCGAAATCTGCTTGAGGTGAGGAAGTTTATTTTGTTAATAAAATAGTCCATAATGATGAAAAAGCCACGTTGCTTGGCTATTGAGGTTGTGGATTCAGAATGCAGCCACTGAGGGAGTGAAAAGCATGAGGTCCTGTGTCTATGAATGATCCATCTGTAGTTCTATATTGCAAAGAGTCTACTTTTGGCCGCTACCCTAGCAAAAGTCAAAATCAATATATGCCAGTCTGAGCTTTAATTTAGTGGGTTGATCACCTACTTGTCTTGAATTCTTGACCCTGAGTACTTCTGGCTCTGTTTCTAAACACAAGATATTCCATACACTAAAAGGGGACTGGATAGTATAGAAAAAAATATAATTGATGAATACATTTATTATTTTCATTAGAGAGGTCGTGTTGTACGAATAAAGAAATTATGTTTGCTGCCTTTTATTTGTGAATGGCAGGTGTATTGTCTTATTTTCTTCGCATAATTCTCCAGTTCTGCCTGGGCGGTCTGGAGAGGCTCACTCTCTCCAAAGGCTGCCCAGCTCTAGGGTGCTCTATAGTTTTTGGTCTTCCCTGTTGCCACTCGCCGTATGTGGCAAAATCTGCTCAGTTTTGTTATAGCTGAGGGGTTTACCACCAAGGCTACAGTAAATATTGTTATGGCAGGGGTTTATATCTTCCAGATTTTGTCCTGATTTCAGAATTTTTGCTTATTCCTCAAATGGGCGGAAAGTGTAGTAATGGTCATCCATTTTTATTTTGCACTACCACTACTATGACTACTACTACTTCTACAACTACCACTACTGCTACTACTTCTACTGCTACTACTACTTACTAGCCTACCACTTCAACCACCACCACTAATGCTGTACTACTACTTATAATACTACTGATGTTTTCAGAATTTTTTTTTCATTTGTCATTTACACCCCTGTCATGGCCAAAACTTGGGCAACACCTAAAAATGTGATGCTCATTGTGCCATTCAAGGTCCGGTCACAGTAGGCTGATCACCTGCTTGTCTTATCTACCTGATCTAGAGCTTCTCCAGTTCTTTGTTCAGCAATGCTGGACATGGAGCAGGCTGCAACACTGCTTAGTGGTATTATGCGGTTTGGATAACAAAACAAAACAAAAAAATGTTATGGTGTGAATTGCATTTGTATTGTTTATTTATTTGGTTTCCTGTAAATGTTTTTTTTGTTGGTTTTGTTTATAATTGAGATACATAACTGTGTTTTAGATTTAGGATAAATCCATGTGTATTGTCTTTTATGCCCCGAGAGTTTCATTCATTTAAAGTTTTTATTATGTATTCTGTACCGACAGTCCTGCAGACCAATTGTGTTTTTCCATCAATAATTCGGGAGATTCTTATGATGTCATCACTCTGTCCAATACACTTCCTCAACCGGTAGTGTTCAAGGTAGGTTCCAGCTCTGATGACTTTGGCAACATGCAAAGCAAACATTTTTATAAATTTGTTTAGATATTTATGGAAACTTTCAAATTGTTGTATGTCATTAAATTCAAACTTGGTAAAAGAGAGAGTGACAGAAAGTTGGGCTTTATTTTTTAAAAATTGTTATTTATATAGTTATTCATTTATTTATTTATTTATTTATTTATTTTTTTTAATGATTTTGTTTACAGGAGGGTTTGTTCATTTGCCTTTATTATGACTGAAAAGAAATCAAGATTGATTGCCAAATAATGTAACTGGAAAAAAAAGAAATTGATTGTGGTAGGAAAATTTCAACCCCCAAATTATTTGGATTGACGCCACATTGTTGTAAGGGGGGGGGGGGGGGGGGGAAATAACTTATTTTATGGACAAGAAGGGATTTAAAAAGATGTCTTATTTTACGCGCAAGAAGGAATTTGGGCTTTTTAAAAAAAACAAGTTGTCAATTGATACCTCTAGGACTGACTTGTCACATATTTCATGTTTGCTTACATTTCCTTCTCAATTTCATATGTGATATAGAATTTATTTTAACATGATTTGCTTTTTATTATCCTTCACGGATGAATAAAAGATACCTTACATTACCCTTCCAGGTGAAAACAACCTCGCCAGAAAAGTACCGAGTACGGCCAAGTTCAGGGACGGTATGGCCAGGCAAAACGGAGGAAGTTTTTGTTTATCTCACAGACGGTAGGGAAATATATAGATAGGAGAATAGAATTACTGAATTATTGTTACTGGTTTGACAGGATAGACTGTTAGAGTATCAAAGTGGATTTAGACTAGGAAGACGTGTACAGGACCATATCCATATCCATACACTCAGGCAATTAAGTGAAGCATCATATAGATATGATAAGAAAATTCATGCTTGCTTTATTGATCTACAAAAGGCATTTGATTCTGTGAAAAGAAAGGAGTTGTGGAAAACCCTCAATAATAACATGACGTCAATAACAATGATCAAGTCAAATGGTAGTCTGAAAAAAGAAATATATCAGAGAATTAGCAAAGCAACAAAGGTGTATAGCCAACTTGGAAATTGTTTTATCACTAAGAAAGAGCGAACAACCGAAACAAAAATGTAAATTTTTAACTCAATTTATTGCCCAACTTTGATGGAAGAGAATCATGGAAACTAGACGACAGTACGGATAAAAGCAAACTATAGGCAACAGAAGCAACAGAAATGAAATTCCTAAGAAGATTAATAGTCAAAACAAAGAGAGATAGAATTATAAATACTAGGATTAGGGAAGAAGTAAAAACTGAATGTCTGGAAATTAAAATAGATAAAAATCAATTAAGATGGTTTGGACATATAAACAGAATGAAAGATAGCAGAATTCCTAAACAAATACTACATTGTAAACAGCAAGAAAAACTACCAAGAGGTAGACCAAAGAAAATGTGTCAGGATGCAGTTTCAGAAGTAATAAAAAAGAGAGGATCTAGGCTTGTAGAGGCAAAGAGGATGTCACTGAATAGGAATCAATGGTGAAAGTTTGTGTATCATGCATAAACTTTCCCTTGAAAGATACTAAAGGTTATTGATGAAGAAAGAAAGAAAGGGTTGACTTATAGGAGAGAATTTGTAACGTGTCACATGATTAATTCATTTTGCTAAAGAAAATTACTTGCCTTTCTCGTAAAAAAACAACTGAAAATTATTATTTTTTCCTGAGTGGCAGATAGCTCGGTTGGTAGAGTGTGTGAGTTGCCATTCGCAAGTGTGGGTTCAATCCCCAGTTGACAAAACCACTTTTTTGCTCTATGGATCTTTGTCTGGCACTTTCACATTTTCCTACTTTGATTGATTCCATTCACAGAACACAAGTCCACCTCTACAGTCAAGGACAAGTTTTTGATCATGGCCATGGAGGTGGCATCAGGACAAAATTTAGATGACACTGCAAAAGTGTGGAGGGAGGCACCTAAGGATTCTATCATGGAACATCGGTAAGTGATGGTTTGTTCTATGTACGGTATGGTTCTATTAATGTCATATATTGAGAAGTTCCAATAGTTTTTCAGCTTCCTTGAGAAAGGTTGTTATCTAAAACCATTATTCTTGCCGGGTGGAAATATTCAGTTGTATTCTTATTTTTTTGTTTTTTGAGAGATGATATTTTTTTCTCATGTAAATCATCTCTC
>JARBEQ010109652.1:0-13821 GCA_030265355.1 Tritonia tetraquetra | reverse complement strand
TCATATGATACACATTGTGTTATCATAGAAGGCAGGGAGTGACAGTGGCGTATCATATGATACACCTTTTGTTTCCAGAGAAGTCGTGGATTGACAGTGGCGTATCATATGATACACCTTTTCAGAGAAGTCGTGGAGTGACAGTGACGTATCATATGATACACATTTTGTTATCATAGAAGGCAGGGAGTGACAGTGGTGTATCATATGATACGCGTTTTGTTTTCAGAGAAGTTGTGGAGTGACAGTGGCGTATCATATGATACACCTTTTCAGAGAAGTCTTGGAGAGACAGTGACGTATCATATGATACACCTTTTGTTATCAGAGAAGTCGTGGAGTGACAGTGGTGTATCATATGATACACATTTTGTTTTTTTAGAGAAGTCGTGGAGTGACAGTGGCGTATCATATGATACACCTTTTCAGAGAAGTCGTGGAGTGACAGTGACGTATCATATGATACACATTGTGTTATCATAGAAGGCAGGGAGTGACAGTGGCGTATCATATGATACACCTTTTCAGAGAAGTCGTGGAGTGACAGTGGCGTATCATATGATACACCTTTTGTTATCAGAGAAGTCGTGGAGTGACAGTGGCGTATCATATGATACACCTTTTGTTATCAGAGAAGTCGCGGAGTGACAGTGGCGTATCATATGATACGCGTTTTGTTATCAGAGAAGTCGTGGAGTGACAGTGGCGTATCATATGATACACCATTTGTTATCAGAGAAGGCAGGGAGTGACAGTGGCCTCAGATCAATCTTGCTGGACGCAGAGTCACAGTGGGTTGATTACCTGCTTGGCTTAATATCTTGATCCAGAGAAATCCAGCCTCATAGAGCTGGCCCTATACTGTACTGGTAAAAGGGAACTGGATAAGAAAGGAAAGGAAGTCGGGGACGACTTTACTCAGGGCCAACCGTCCCCAACAGAGATCTGTCGCGTCAAAGCAACGCATTATTTCTAAAGTTAAAATCCACAATCGACCTGGCCAAGTTATCATCCGTGGCCAGCGATGAACATGAATGGAGATGGCTAGTTCGGAGGACCAGGGAGGCAGCCGAGGCATCTTGGTCGGATGACTAGGGTGCGAAAGACAGCACAGTAAGTCAGAAACCAAGCGTTAGAGAGAATGAGAGAAATATATGGAGATCAAAGAGGTTGTAAATAGAACTATTTACTAGAGGGATATGTTTTCCCACAAAGCCTATTGGTGCTGTCTATCCAATAAGGATGTATTCTAAAGTCGGTTATCCAAGCAGATAAAAATAGAAGAAGGGGATTGAGTAGGTATAAATCGGAAAAATCCTTTCCCTATTGAAAGAATGTTTTTGTCACTAGATTATAATATTATGTAAGAAAGAGACCTCAAGCGAGTTTTTGCCCGTCCTTTTGTATGATTCATTTTGACCTCATGCGAGTTATCTCGAATTTGGCTCTGAGCTCTCTAGTTCTATTTATAACCTCTTTGGTGGAGATACATGCTATGTAGAAAGAAGCAGAAGACCAAAGACGTATAATGGGCCTATAATGATTTCATGATTAGATTTCTGTTAGCCATTAATTAATTTTTATATTTGTACACTGTCAATGCAATCCGTGGAGCCCTTGCTAGGCTGTTCCATTGCACACGCCTTCAGGAACACAGACTCCAGCTCCTCCCACCACAACCAACAATACACAACACACTCTACACAGATGCAGCCCAACTGAAAAAAGACAGGCTGCATGATGAGAATGGCATTGTGCTGTTAAGGAGCTGACCGGTACAGGGATTTAACATCCCTTGTCTCATTTTTCCAATAATTTATCTTTCAATCTGCCTTGTAGTTTTGTTTTTTATTGAATTATCTATCTATTCCGCCTTTGATTTGACCTCTATGTGGTAAAAAGGCATTAGACGTATAACTTAAGAGCTTTTTATCTATGTAGCAACCAATCAGTCTATCTATTTATCTATCTTTCTACTAATCTATCTCTTTGTCTATCTGTCTGCCAATATCCATCCACCCATCTATCTATCAACATTTCCATCCATCTATCTATCTATCTATCTGCCCATTTACCTACTTGCCTATACATCTATGGGGGCGTCCCTGGCCGAGTGGTTAAGCCACTCGACTTTGGACGCGGAGGACCGGATCCGAGCCTGCCTTGCGTGGGTTTTTTTTTTTCCTGGTCCTTTCAGAGTTGTCATGGCTCTGCCCTGGAGATTCACTTGGAATCTTCTCAAGTTCTTTAGAATCGCCTTTGATATAATCTTTATGTGTTAAAAAGGGCGCAAAACTTCAAACTTTGTAACTCAACAGTACGGTGTTCGCCCCGCAATCAGAACGACGCTGGTTCGATTCCTACCTGCTGAGATATTTTTCGCCGTGTCATTGAGCAAGACACTTCACCCTAGCTCACGGGGCGCTGCACTGCGGCGACCCATCAATGGTGGGAGATTAATGACAGGCCACAATTTGTATCTGTTGTATTTCTGTGATCATGTATTGTATGTTATGAAATATGTATAATATAATGTGTAATGTATTTATGATTGATTATATTATGTCCACCATTGTAAAATGACAAATTGCCCGAAAGGGACGAATAAAGTGTACTATTATTATTATTAAAATACAATATTATATCGAAATCTTTTTCTCTGTTTCTAGATCGACGAATTCATTTGCCTATTCATCCATCCTTTCACTCATTTACCAGCCGTCTTTCTGTTTCGATGTTTTCAGTCATCAATAATCGATCTTTCTATCCGTATGATGTAAGACACACCTGCCGTTCTGTTTACCCGTTTTTTTTTCGCAATAAGCTTTTGTCATGTTTTGTTTTCTTCTCAACCATAGCAGCAGCCAACCCACTCCCCCCCCCCCCACACACACACACACAGATGGTAGGAAATGTTACCTAGTGGTGAAATAGGGGCTGCTGGAAGTTAAAATAAATGAATAAGAGGGGTAAGGGAGTGTTACTACTTCCAAAAGGGTCAAAGCACAGGGACGTAGAACGTTTCGGGCCACAAAGCCCTTCTTCAGCTAACAGACAAAAAAACCCCAGAATATATAACACGAAAATGGGTGGAGAAATCTCAAGCAATTCATGGTGAGGAGGCTTGTCTGCCTCGATCAGACGATCGGAGAGGTGCGGGGGGAAGCATACCGCCAAACGCAGTCCTTTGTGGTGGGCGGGGTCCAAACGCAGTCCTTTGTGGTGGGCGGGGTCCAAACACAGTCCTTTGTGGTGGGCGGGGTCCAAACACAGTCCTTTGTGGTGGGCGGGGTCCAAACGCAGTCCTTTGTTGTGGGCGGGGTCCAAACGCAGTCCTTTGTTGTGGGCGGGGTCCAGTACTACGCACACATGACAATAAATAGGTAGGATCTACGCACCGAATGCTTAGCAAGTAGTGCTTGGCTGAAATTTGGATTAAGATCTGTATACCCAGTTATTGCTCTCGATTTGGAAATTAGGCGTCGGTCCGGATCGATCTATTTTACGCAAATCCAAGCTGTTATCATCAATCGTTACTTAGATGGGAACAGCAAGTGTCGTCAACCAGAGGGAAGGGGAGTTGGGAAAAAGGGGGAATTTCAAGTTAACAAGATATCAGCAAGTTATCTTCCTTGACGTTATCTGCGTTGCGGAGATACAGTTTGTCGCATAAATCCAAAATCGACGTGAAGATCTAGTTTGTTCCCATGGTTTAAATCTTCGCGGTGACTAAGGTCAAATTCAGGTCAGTATGCAAATGTAACGCTTATTTTCAAACCGTCCATATTTCAACTCAATGCCAACCCAGATAAGACTTAAAATTTGTATCGATAAGCCGAAAATCAAGTCAAATAAAAGGCAAGTAGATGCCAAGCTCTAGTAGCAAGGTGATACCCTACCGATACTATGGAGCAACACACCTAAGATGACGAATACAAAAAACTGAATACATTGAGAACCGAAAGGCCTGGCTTATCTTCCGCCTTTAAGGACATAATCGTCCGTCGTTAAGGACACAATCGTCCGTCGGTAAGGACACAATGGCCCGTCTTTAAGGACACAATCGTCCGTCTTTAAGGACACAATCGTCCGTCTTTAAGGACACAATCGTCCGTCGTTAAGGACATAATCTGCCGTCTTTAAGGACATAATCGCCCGTCTTTAAGGACATAATCTTCCGTCTTTAAGGACACAATCGTCCGACTTTAAGGACACAATCTTCCTTCTTTAAGGACACAATCGTCCGTCGTTAAGGACACAATCGTCGGTCTTTAAGGACATAATCGCCCGTCTTTAAGGACACAATCGTCCGTCTTTAAGGACACAATCTTCCGTCTTTAAGGACATAATCTGCCGTCTTTAAGGACACAATCGTCCGTCTTTAAGGACACAATCTGCCGTCTTTAAGGACACAATCGTCGGTCTTTAAGGACATAATCGCCCGTCTTTAAGGACACAATCGTCCGTCTTTAAGGACACAATCGTCCGTCTTTAAGGACATAATAGTCCGTCTTTAAGGACACAATCGTCCGTCTTTAAGGACATAATTGCCAGTCTTTAAGGACATAATTGCCAGTCTTTAAGGACATAATTGCCAGTCTTTAAGGACATAATCGCCCGTCTTTAAGGACACAATCGTCCGTCTTTAAGAACACAATCTTCCCTCAATCGTCAGGATCTCCCTGGTACAAGTCGCACCTAATGTAATAGATAAAACAAATCATCATCACCACCTCACAGACAAGGATATTAATTCTAGTAATGATAATACATCCTTTCTTTCTTTCTTTCTTATCCAATTCCCTTTTTACCATTACAGTATAGGGCCAACACTATGCGACTGGATTTCTCTGGATCAAGATATTAAGCCAAGCAGATGATCAACCCACTGTGGATAATAATACATCCTTCTATGATAAATATTTCGTAAATAAATGTGTCTTTACATGTTTCTTAAATGTAACACTGCTCACTAGCCCTACTGATTGAGAAAGCGAGTTCCAAACAGTGGGTCCGGCTTTACTGAAAGTTCTATCTCTAAAACATTCAAGACTAGTAGATACATACATGAGTGTAATGGCCTGGCATGGGTAAAGCAACACATTATTAAACACATAGTCATAGAGAGCTAGATGAACTTCGGGGGATCTGCTGCTTTACATTGCTTTTACTACAGTCGAATAAGAATGTGGCCCTCAAGCGCACATCAGTACAGCATAGGCTATTGTATCTTTTTGTGTGTGTGAAGCACTGCTTGTTCAGTGGGCAGTGCTAGTCTAGTTTGAGTCATCCGTGAAAAGGTTCGGTGGAACAAATGCAAAGAAAGTAGGCCTCCATAGGAACAAATTTGCCTACCGGGATGAAATTCTTATTTTCCTTCATTGTGTCATCCAAGGTTCGGGGCACAGGGGGCTAATCACCTGCTTGCCATGGAACTGGGCGCAACACTCCGTAAGGGTTCGGCATTGAGAGCCGCTGCGCTCGGGCTTCTTCTAACAGAGCCAAAGAGGGGGAAAGTACTCCTAGCGGTAACGAGGCTAGCGACCGACTCGTGCGACCTGACCGCACTCTGGGATGTGTCAGATCGATGACAACTACTCGCACGTCCACACCAGCTTGAGAGGGACGTGTGGGTGAAGTTTAGTCAAGATTGGAGCCCTCATTGAATTATGAGAGGGCTCTAAAGTCTCTGAGAGAGCCATGGACTCAAGTATAGTCCTTTAGCAAGTTTTGTGGATATTGGGCTTTTCCCGACACACTAGGATGTTTCGAATCGGCGACAACCACTTGCACGTCTACACTAGCTTGAGAGGGATGCGTGGGTGTAGTTTGGACAGGATTGGAGCCCTCCTAAAACGTTGTGAGGGCCCTAAAGTCTCCTTTGACAAGTTTCTAGAGTCTTGGGCTTTTTCAGGCACACTGGGATGAAACATCGACGATAACGACTTGCACGTCTACGCTAGCTTGCGAGGGATGCGTGGGTGAAGTCTGGTCAGGATTGGGGCCCTATCCTGAAGAGGGCTCTAAATTCTCCGAGAGGCACGGACTTACGCTTGATAGTCTAGTCCTTCGCCAAGTTCCATGGCTTTGAACGTTTCCCGGCGACTCCAGTGTGTCTTGCAAGGGCGAAAACGACTCGTAGGTCTAGGCTAATGGAAACGGCGTATACATGTTAAGTTTACCCACTACTTCGCGTAGTGCCTTGAGACAAAAAGGTATGGCATGAGATTAAGATTTGTCATTCAGACGAACCAAGTGTGGAAATCGTTACTGTGTCAATAAAAAGTTTCTCAGAAATGTCTTATGATGATAAAGTTTAATCAGATTTCCAAAGGGAGACTATATTTTCGTAAATCAAACTATGAATAATGTTAATTGTAAATGGTCTAAAACGAACTGAAACACAATTTGTTACAATCATGTAACATGATTACTATACATTCTTAGAAAAATAAAGAGGTATTTAAACTCAGCCCTGTTTATTTTATTTTTATTTATTTTTCTAAAGGATAACGCATACCAGAAATACTCTATACAAGATTTCTGCGCATACTTTCCAAGGGAGGCTTTGTTTCCATAAATCAAACGTTGAATAATTTCAATTGTGAATGAACTAAAACGAACTGAACCACAATTTGCTACACGAATGTAAAATGATTACTATAAATTCTTATAAAAATATAAAGGTATTTAAACTAAGCCCTGGTTATTTTATTTTTATTTTTAAATTATCTTTTAAAGGATAACGCATAATGCATAGAAGTTTAACCAGATTTCCAAAGGGAGACTTTATTGTTTTAAATCAAACTTTGAATAATTTTAATTGTAAATGATCTCAAACGAACTAAACTACAATTTTTTACACTAAAGTAATATAATAATTGTATATTCTTACAAAAAATATAAAGGTATTTAAACTAAGCCCTGTTTATTTTATTTTTTCAAAATATTTTTTCTAAAGCATAACGCATATGTTGGAGTACCACAGACCACTGAGGAAGGCGATAGGAATTTGTGGATGAGGCCTAAGATTCCAAGATTAGAATAATAGTAATATCTAGAACTTGATATCTAGATTCTCGTGATAATGTCTACTTCAACTACCTCTCAGGCTGATGGTTACCTTTTATAGTCACTGTGACCAACTAAGGTTTGACATATCTGTGTTACATATTAATCATTGTCCTTTTTCTACGCCCAGATCAACTGATGATTAATGTGGGGCAAGAAAAACTGTCCTGTCTTATTGTAGACTATGAGTAGCTAGAGCCTAATAGTCTGTAATTCCAAAGCTGACGTGTTTAGATGTCTAGACCCTGAAGGTTTTGAATGGGTCAGCAAGTAATTTGTGCGGAAATTCCAAATTTCAAGGAACAATTTTTTTTTTTGGGGGGGGGGGGGGGGTTATGTACTGTGGACGCTGTTTACTCGCAACACGCCGGGAGGAGCAAATGTTTTGCGCTTATCCTGAATTACTAGAGTTGGCCGTGGGCCCAGTAATGTAGGGTTATTTCACTACTTGATGAGTATTGCACCTCTCTTATAAAGCTAGAATCACTTCATTGGATCTCTATGCATTCATTAAAATCATCCACGCAAATCATTTGCCGCATCCTCTTTGATATTTTCTGTCACAGGGGACAGACATCAAAGAGTTCACAGATACGAGATTGTAGCCTCCCTTGCTTTTAGATTTTTCCTCACTAGCAGAGGCAATCAAAGACGATCCAATTGCCAGTCGCTAAAAAGTCTATGAGCCGTGACTCATCTCTCCAGTGACGAGACGATGCGATTGTTTGCAATGGACTGTATAGAGACAACATGTGTTGTCACTCCTTGGCGGCTAGGGGCGCCGCTTAATGATTGAACAAAGGCGGGTGCAGCTGTCTGCTACACCCACAATCAGTGTAAAAGGTAATACAGTTGTTAGCTAATGACAATATGCAATTATCGTTTCGCAAAGTGTGAAAGCAGAAAAAAGACAACCGAAAATGTGAGGCCAGGTGTAATTATCCGAAGTGAGTTGCGATTTGACGAGTGACTTTTATGTAAAATTAATTCCGTTTCCTTGTAAGAGTTGCAGTTAAGGGGCATTTGTGATTAAGCGGAGTCAACTGTATTTTTATTCTGGGGCATAAATGTTACGGGACCGAAAAGGAATATTATATGAAATTATGCCTCTATTTCAAACATCAATCTAAAGAGTTCTTTTCCGCTTTTTTATTTGGCATTCTTTCAGATCCATCTTTTATGTTTTTTTTCTAGAAAAGACCACAATGAACAGTCCTGATGCTATTCCAGTGGGACATACTGATGGCTCTCGCTTGTCCAACCAAGTTGTCCGTATTGTCCACATTTCCGACACTCATCTTCAACACACTTCCCTTTCACCACCTCGTCCAATCAGTGGAAATATTTCAATCCGTCGCAGTGTGAGTAACTCAAACACCAATCAAATCGTTGATGAAGTGGGATTTGATGCCTTTGAAAAGCATTCAATGTCCTTACAGCGACAAAGTCTTGTGAAAGATTCTGATGCAGGTAATACTTTTCACAAAGGAGGGACATTCTTAAGTGGTGCATCTCCCGGAGGAAAAACGAATCCAAATGAAATTCCCTGTGGTGATGTTTTAGTGCATTCTGGGGATTTTGACTGGTCTAAAGAATCAGGTGGATTTTTTCGATCTGACAATTTTGAGGAAATAGTGCAAGTCATGAATGATTTCTTTGATCGATTTCCTCATAAAGTGAAATTATTTGTTGCCGGGAATCATGAAAACTCATTGGATGGAAAAAAATTACTGACCGTCCAGGAGCGTCTGACTTCTGCTATATACCTTTTGAATTCCTCTTTTACTTATGAGGGCATAAACTTTTATGGGACGCCTTACACACCATTTAGACTGCTGACTAATGCTCGGGGCTTTATACGTTCTTCCTCCAAGCTTGCTGTACACTGGAGAGAGATTCCAACCTCGACCGATGTCCTTGTCACGCATTCACCGCCTTTTGGAATTCTTGACCTTGGTGTTAGCACCATGTCAAGGAGATTACCTAAGCTGTCTGGAACATTGCATCGCATCACTGGAGAATCTCCCTGTACTGTCTGTCATATTTCTCATCCAGGTCGAAACCACGGGGGTTGTCCCATATTGAGGGATGAAGTTTTAAACAGGATCAAGTAAGTGAAAGGGTTTGTTCTTCTTATTTTATTTATATCTAGATTTATTTATATCTAGATTTATTTATATCTGGAAGAGGAAGAGGACACACTGTTTTGATTTGAAAAGTAATTAAGTATTTACTTTTGTGTTGATCTGTTGTATGTAAAGAAAATTTTTTTAAAAAAGATAAACAGGAAACTTAAGATAATATCATTTCCTTATTTCTCTTAAAACAAAAACTGTCATTTTAGAAATAATCATTAACTTCTTTTTTATCATTCTTTTCACAGACCTGCCTTGCATTTATTTGGCCACATACATGAGAGTAATGGCTTGTTGTCAATAAAGGGTATAACATTTTGTAACTCTGCCTTCTTGCTGAGGAAAAAGACGCATGTTTTCGACTACTATTGCAGCTGAGGAAAAAGTGCTCATTTTTCTTCTTCCGTTAATTTGCAGACCACCTCTGGTGTATTGTCGCAAAATGATATACATAATACAAGTCATCTAATCTAAACATGAAAACACTGAACAAAGGATACAACAAGGGCTCGCTCATTGTGTGACCATATTCAAACTTTGATGGTTTGTTCTTCTTTAAAACCTTTTCAACATATCTTTTTATGACAATCCACAACTTCTTTTCTCAATCCTCTTTGTCGAGGTGGGAGGGATCATAATGTTACACATTAGTGTCTTGTTAGAAGGGTTTCAGTTACTACACTGTAAGGTTGAGAGTCCATGAGACAAACGTTTCTTTCAGTCCAACATTACTAGCGTTATTTTATTTTTTTCGGGACATGATTTCCAATTTAAAAATCATTCTTTTACAATGTTTATTTAAGCTTTAACTCTCACCGTTCATACTGACTCCACGGTTCTTTAGATTTATCATTCTATCTCTCGTAACTTCTTAATCTTGGGTGTTCTTTTTATTCCATATTTTTGTTGTTAATTGAGCTAAAGGTAAAGTATACTCACGATTGTATGCAATTCTTTTACTCATAGGCATATTTGGGCATACATTAACAAATAAATTCTGATCCTCAACTTTTGTCATACGAGGGAAGAAATCTTCATTCTTTGAATAGTTAATTAATAATACATTTATATTCTTCTCTATAATTACTGTAGTCAGTCCATGCAATTTCTGTCTTCAAACTCGTGGCCAACTTTTAGTCCCTCTGGTAATAATAATCAACTTCTCCCAAAGCTTTGGTCAGTGCATCTCCTGCGTATTATTTTTGTCACCAACATCTTCTCATCATTTATTTACATTGTTTGACAGTGGAAAATATTATTTCTATAATGCAACAGTCTTTGTTGAGTCAGTGACTTTAAAAGTGTAAAAAAAATATTGTATTTTTAAGAGTTGGGGTCACACAGACCCCACAGTGTACACCTGAGATATAAAAATTGATTTCTATTTCGAAACTAGGACACACACAAACCCTATGACACTCTCAATGGTAGATATATACTTAATGTTGTAGGGTGACCTTTGACACTCTCAATGGTAGATACATACTTTATGTTGTAGGGTGACCTTTGACACTCCCAGTAGGTACATACTTTATGTTGTATGGTGACCTTTGACACTCTCAGTAGATACATACTTTATGTTGTATGGTGACCTTTGACACTCTCAGTGGTAGATACATACTTTATGTTGTATGGTGACGATTGACAATCTTGTTATAATGATGCTTTTATAAATTGCTTTTCATTCTGGTCGCTTCAATGTTTTTATTCTCTTTCATCCCTCTTTTGATCTCAGCATAGTCATTCCACAAATGATTTGATAAAGGGGGAACTATCTATTACAATTTATGCTAATGTATGATAATGTGTTCAATGTGTATATTTTAATCATTGCCTTCAAGTAAAACTGCCGCACTCCAATAATTCAGAGAAAAAAACTTCTGAAAAGGGAATTATAGAGAAGAATAGAGGAAATTATTACAGGTAAACGTGACACTGAAAGTTGAAACAAGGATAGATAAAGTAGAAAGAAGTCCAATGGTGGTCTCTGTGTATGGACTTGATATGCTTTCACAATGCTTTAATTTCATAATCCCTAAACACAGTGCGTGCTATTAAATTATCATTTACTAGAAGCAAAAGTATTTGAAATTCAGACATGAGTGATAAAAGTGGAAACCGATCATATGAACTTAGATCATTTAAAGTAATTTCAACGTCACTAGTTCAATAAATTGATATCCCTCATATGGTTACAGAAATATACAGTAGACTACGCTTAAGTTGAAGTGGCTTGAGTTGATTTTCAGTAGAGTTTTTTTTTTTTCTTTGGAGCAAACACAGATTTTACTCAAATAAATTTGGATGTGTTGACTAAAATCCTAGAGTCCTATCCTGAAAGTGATAAATTGTCACTTGTCCACTTCATGGTACCGTAATCATGTTTAGCATAATAACTCCTAAAGCTCTTAGAGACATGCTCCAATAGACTGGGAGGGATTGTAATGTTACACATTAGTGTCTTGTTAGAAGGGTTTCAGTTACTACACTGTAAGGTTGAGAGTCCATGAGACAAACGTTTTTTTTAGTGAAGAATATGTACTTAATTCTCCTTGCTCCTTCTGTTTTGAAGGGATAATAAGAGATAAATGAAATAATAAATGGTGGCATTCTAAGTCTACAATATCTTTTTGATATTATTAATAATACTCCAAGAAATATTCAGATATGTATTTATATCATGTATCACTGATATTAGATGTGTTTGTGAGTATCATTTTCCTGTTTTCTTTTTTAAAATCTACTGGTATGATTATTTTTTTTTAGATTATTGATTCATTTTTATTGAAATTAAAATTTGCTTAATAAAGTGTTCTTGAAAGTGTGAAAACCAAAGAACACTAGTTAAAAAGGGTTTCTATTTTCATCAGTGTGGTTTAAAACAAATGACAATATGTACCTATTTTGTAACCGTTATTATTCTCTCACATTTCTCAAAGAAAGTAAACAACGAAACAATGTGGAAACATGTGTACACTGCTGTATGGCATTATTACCTCGTATGAAAAACTGCTGAGCACACGACTTTCAAGCTCTCCACTTTTGTTTGAAAAGCCTTATTAAGTAAATACAGGACATTTCTTTCTGTCGTGTGTGCTGCGGCTCAAGTGTTATCACATTAAATTGTTATGTGTAGGCTATGTCCTATACAAATGAATAAATACACATATCCCTTGTATTATTAAATAAGATTTGTTTAGTAGTCTGGAAACCCTTCTACAGTTGACTCTGGTTTATTGCAACTCGGTGAAACGCAATTGCCGCTCAATTGCAACTTTTCCCAAGAAACAGAATCAATTAATTTAGACAAAAGTCTCTGGTTAATCACAACTTCTGATAATCACAGCAATTTTGCCACTCCCGTCATTTTGCGATTAGCTGGAGTCGACTGTACACATTTTGAAGTGTTTTACTGCCAAGCGCTTGGTGGTAACCCCCTCATTTTTTTAATAACGGGTTTTGAAAAGGAGGTGCAATAAGTTGTTGTTTTGTTATCCATAGCGCATGTTGTTACCGCTGAGCAGTGTTGCGCCCAGCTCCATGTCTAGCATTGCTGAACACAGAGCTGGAAAACAGCCCAAAGTGGCGGATTCTACCAGTTCTTATATAGCTGAAGGGTGACGTCAAGGGCTACATTAATTTGTTTATTGTCCTTGCTTATTATGATTAATACTGCTCAGTGTGTGTCCATGGTGTCAATAAAGAGTTGTTCCCACAGTGGGCTGAAATTCTTTGATCCAGAGTACTTTCCTACCTTGTCTTGGTGGTGGGGGTGCCTGCATCTATGTCAGGCATCTTGTGTGCCTTTTATGACTGAAAATGGGGTTGTCCCCACCACTGCTCTGCGGTATTAATGGGGTTTGCTCAAACAAACAAGTGAATAAGAGCTGGAAAAACTGGATCAGGTGGATAAGGCAAACAGGTGATTAACCGACTTTGGCCCAAACCTTGAATGTCACAATGAGTGTCACATGTTGCCCAAGTCTTGGCCATAATAATATTTATTGTTGCCTTGGTGGTAACCCCCTCAGCTATGAGAAGACCGAGCAGATTTTGCCACATCAGGGGAGAGCAATAAGTACCATCTTTAAAGAAGAGTTTCTGTATCTGTATATACACTCGAAAGTAGCTCATTATCGATTCAGTTTTTTTTCGAAATATTTTTGCTTTTCATTTTTGTTTCTTGCATTCACTTTTATTATTTTCACTCAAAAACATTAATTAAATATGTGAGTATGATTTTTTTGACATTTTATTTCATGACCAGAGCAATATGTTACTTAAACATGATGAATTATAGAATAGCTCAGGTGTTGTTATTATTGCTTGATGACTGCAAAGCATAAAGTAGGTGTTATTATTGCTTGATGACTGCAAAGCATAAAGTAGGTGTTATTAGTCTTGATGACCACAAAGCATAAAGTAGGTGTTATTATTGCTTGATGACTGCAAAGCATAAAGTAGGTGTTATTATTGCTTGATGACTGCAAAGCATAAGTAGGTGTTATTATTGCTTGATGACCACAAAGCATAAAGTGGGTGTTATTATTGCTTGATGACCACAAAGCATAAAGTAGGTGTTATTATTGCTTGATGACCACAAAGCATAAAGTAG
>JARBEQ010109541.1:0-13827 GCA_030265355.1 Tritonia tetraquetra | reverse complement strand
GATCCACAGTGTTTTCAGCTGGGTTTGATGAAGATCTCAGTGGAGAAACCAGGTGGCTGAGTGGATGCAGAGGTCCCTGGTTCGAATCCTGCTTGTGTTGCGCTTTTCTCTGGAACGTTCCGAAGATTCACATAAAATATTTTCAGGTTCAGTTGAAAAAGGTGTAGAAATTTATCCACAATTTGTTCATGTGTTCTAAGGATGTGAATCCCAGGTTTTAAATCTTTTTTTTTGCGCATTTTGTGTCCAGTAATGGCTCCTTGTTTTATTTTGTTTTATAATTGTTTGGTAAATGATTTAACCTGGAAAAGAACTGATTGCTTTTTCATTTCAATTTCATTCGTGTGTTTTTGTTATTTGGAATTGAAATCTCATCTGGACATTGGCCGAGATTTTGTTGTGATAGAGGAAGAAATCTGTGGATGATATTGGTAATTGGTTGTCACGTTGTTGGGTTCTGACATTTGATTGGTTTGCTTTTACACGTTACCGTAAACCATTAAAAATTTAAGATGACTAGTTTATTACTGGTTAAAGTCTCTAAACTCATATAAGTCCATTGTGATGAATTTTGCAGGAGAAAACAAAAAAAAAAATTACGGTATTGCCGGTTTTGCAAATTTTAAACTTGAAAGTCGGAGAACTGAGAATGATTACAAAGGCCCGCTGATTTACAACAAGTTTATAGTTTCCCTTTGAACAGGAAGTTCATGATAAACAAATTAAATTGCCGACCTGTGAGTTTGGAGACTTCAAACGACGTTATACATTTCAGTGGCTTAAAGTTAAAGTTTTGCTTTCTGATCTCTTTTGTTTCACTTCGACTTGTGCTATTTTACTTTGTTTACTTTTTATTTGCTGTTTTTATGTTACCGTACAAACGGGAATTTCACCCAAAATAATTTTACAATAAGAACAAAAGAAGAAGGATGATAAAGTTCTATAGAAATGTTCAAATTTTCTCCATTCACCCTTTTAACCCTTTTAAGGCGTGTTTTGATTTAACCTAGACAGACATATTTATTAGTTTTGTTATCCTACTGCATAATACCGCTGAGCAGTGTTACAGCCAGCTCCATGTCCAGTCATTGCTGAACACTGTGCGGTAAAAATTCTGGATCAGGTTTATAAGGCAAGCAGGTGACCAGCCCACACTGTGCCCTGAACCTTGAATGGCGCAATGAGCATCACCTTTTTTAGGTGTTGCCCAAGTTTTGGCCTTTACAATATTTATTGTTGCCTTGGTGGTAACTAGTAAAGCCCTCAGTTAAATAAGAGAACTGAGCAGATTTTGCCCTCATAAGGCGATATTTATTAGTAACAAGTGAATATGATTTCATTATCTGATAGTCTCATTTAAATGGTCACTGAATTTGGCGTTTATGCACAAGCGGCAATATTTACAATAGTAGGATTCAAACAAATATTTAGTGACGATTAATGTGTTATTTGTATAAACCTGACACCGAAAGGTGCATTAGGAAGTAATAAAGAAAGAAAAAGAGGAAGTGTCCTTTTTCTATAAAATATCATGTGAAACATCGTCACTGTTAAAGGTCACACGAATGAGGTGTTGGCTGATTTATGGAAGATTAGTTTTTTAGAATGACTTTTTACTGGGTATCCAGCCATGAACGTCCTGTTGTTTGTCATCAGCATCTAGTGAAGGGTCAGCGGACCAGCTATCATCAAAAGAGATTATTTGTTTGTTTGTTTGATGGAACCCCATTGCATTGTTAGGGCCATCCCTCTATTCTGCCCCATACTTCACAAGCGACCATACACATCTGAGTCCAGCGTCTATGCATGGTCAAACCTTCTTTATGGATTGGGGAATTCAGACAGACATTTTGTCCAGCATTCCCTATTGGCACATTTCAGTGAGCAGCATCAAGGCCAATAAACAAACTACTGTTGGGTTACGCCTCAATTTAGTAACAACTAGGGGGAGTTAACTCTCTGGGTTTAAAAAGAGAAAAAAAGCTTTCCTTTTTTTCTAAAATATAGATATTGGTTAAATCATGATTTTAGTAAAAAGAATGAAATGACAATTTTATGTAACGTACGTAACATCCTCTTGTTTGTTTTTGTTTCCATTACAGAATCATGGGACTCTACATCTCCTTCATCCTTTTGATTGGTCGGTTGCTGCGTATTAGCACCACCAACCAGTACTTGACAATCATGTTCCGAGAACTGCCGGACGTGGATAAGGTGCTGACTCTGTGTCTCGACCTGTACCTGGTGAGGGAGATGAAAGATTTCCAACTGGAAGAGGACCTTTACGCCAAACTCGTCTTCGTGTACCGCAGCCCAGATACCATGATCAAGTTTACCAGACAGACCATTCGTATTGGTAACATTAAGAAGAAGGAGGATTAGAATCGGCAACACTTGCACATTGACTTTTGAAGGATTGTCAACACCTTTTTCTCTTTCTTCTACTACTTCATTTGCTTTTATCACATTGGCTGGCCAGTCATTTAAATGAAGAGGGCTGTCTCCCACAGGTCACCATACAACTTGGTGTCCTCTGTCCGTGTATCAGCCCAGCTATTCTATGGTGTCCTCTGTCCGTGTATCAGCCCAGCTAGTCTGGAATTTCGGACATTGCTGCAAGCTGTAATGCGTGTAGTAACAGAGTTGGTTATCATTTAAACCTTCTGAGTTTCTGCTCGGCTTGAATTTGAGTCTATCTGGATGTTGGTTTTTAACTTTTTATTTATCCAGGTTATCATGTGTACTAAGATTTGACACAATGATGGGGGAAGTCAGACAGGTTTATGTATTAGAGAACAAGAAGCGAGAATGAAGCCAACGAGATTAAGATGTTATTTCTAGTGGTATGTCTTTGTTTATACTCATCACACACAAGTCTAGATAATGTCACCAGTCAAAGGTCACTTCAAGGGTCATCCCATTTATATGATATAGATATTTACATTCTATTTATTTGAAGTGGAGGCCGAGGGTCACAACAGCAGACGGCCAAGGTCCCAAGCATTGCATTGTTGTTGTCTTGGGTAAAAAAATGTACTCTGATTGCCTCACTCAACTCAGTTTCGAGTTAGGAAATTAATCTGGGAGAGACCAGCATCCTATCAAGAAAATAGCTTTTTTCATCTCTTTTTCCATGCCAATCGACGATTATTGATTTGTTAGTCCAGATGGTGCTTTTCAGCCGACTTCCCTTTAAAAAAATTGCTTGGCACAGACAAAAAAAAACTCCCTGCTGGCACGGAAAGAGTTAAAACACAAAAGAGAAAACAAAAGAACTATATATTGTCACAGGCTAATAAATTTGTTGACCGATTTCAAACGGTGGCATCGTGAAGTTGATTATTAGGAGTGGATGTAACCTGTGGATGTTGGCTATGACAATCTCGTTGAATAATCCACAGTGTTTGGGATGTGGGGGGTTTTGGTTGATTTAATTAACGATCCAAATGTGATCTGGTTCTTTGTGAGATTACAAACACCTGAATGATTTTTTATTGCATCGACTGCCATCTTCATTGACGCATCGAATGTCATTCATTGACTGCCATCTTTATTGATGGCATTGACTGTCATTCATTGACTACCATCTTCATTGACAGCATTGACTGTCATTCATTGACTGCCATCTTCATTGACTGCCATCTTCATTGACTGCCATCTTCATTGACGGCATTGACTGTCATTCATTGACTGCCATCTTCATTGAGGGCATTAACTACCATCTTCATTGTGCTTTGTGTCGCTGTCGTTGTAATAATGGATTTCGTGTTGTGAAAGCTGCTGAGACGTCACTGATGATACGACTATTTTGTCCTGGTGCTATCGTTGCATTGGGCTTGTTGTCCTTATTCTCTCATGCTCATGACTTTGTAGAAATGAATTTTGTGTTTCATCGTTTTATGTAATTTTATATTGTCTTATTTCATTAACGATACATTTACATTTCTTATATATGTTTATTTGTACATGCTGTAGGTACTCTTTAAAAAAAATTAATTTGTGAATTCATGTACTGTTTCATTGCGCAGCTTGGAATATTATGTTGATAATTTCATATAATAACGGCATTTATGTCTTGGGGTGAATGGTGCTCAGTGTTTAATCATGGACAAAATGATGTGGAATGAATTTCTTTGCCTGACACCGGAAGGTACAAAAGGTAAACAATTAAGAAAGGAAGAAATTGATTTCTTTGGGAAGATTCTATACATTCTATTTCCTCTGTCAGCTTTCTTGTTGCTCACAAACAAAACAGGAAGAAGAGATTTTTGCAATGACCATGTCTTAGTCTTATCCATGATTTCTATCCTACTATTGTTTTTTGTTTTTGAGATATGTCTTAAAAAAGGTATTTTTCTATTTCCTTTTATTTCCCTTTTCATCGTAAACACAAACCTTGCAAAACGTTACAATGGGTAATTTTACATGTTATATCTGTGTCTACTCAATGCCATAACTTACCATCATTTATTCTGGGATTATTTTCTTCTTTTTTATTTACCGTACTTATCTAAAAAAAAATTACTGTTAGTGTTAGTCATTGTTATTTTATTTTTATACATGTGCATCTACACACAATTTTGACAAGTATACGATTCATTCTAATATCATTTAGATAGATTTAATTCCCACTTTTTTCCATATATCCTCTTTTCAACAATGTTTCCTCTATTTATTTCTATACTGTGTGTACATTTATGGTGTTGTGCAAAATTTGATGAAAAAATCCTTATATTGTCAAAGTATGGACTTCAATTAGATCTAGGAAAAAAAGTTTGTGTGTGCTGTTGTTTTTCTTTGGTGTGCGCAGCCATTTCTCAACTGTGTGCACCTTTTCTCCCTGGTGTGCCGTGCGCACAGTTGAGAGGCAACATTGCTTTTCACCCAAATGTTTGTTTTTACCATTTTGTACACCGTCTCTGGGAAAATCCTTTTCTTTTTTTGTGGGGGGGGGGGGGGTTATATTATTGTTGTTTACTTTCTTTGAATTACAAATGGATCACATTCAGCCAATGTTTGATTAAAAAAATTATTTGTTTGATCGGCAGGATACAAGATCAACTCCTCTTTCTCTCGTGGGCTTTTGTCATTCACAAACTGATCCGAACATCTCTCATTACTGACCGTCACATGCGAGTGACGTACGAAGAAATCCCCAATCCTGATATTTTGGTAGATTTGATACAAAATCTCGTCATTGCCAGAGAAATGAGAGATTTCTGGCTGGAAGAAGAAGTCTTTGCAAAAATCATATTTTTGTTCAGGAGTCCAGATTCATTATTGCGTGTTACACGTTTAAAGCATATAATCCGTTTTCCAGGAATTGAGAAACCAAAATCAAAACCTGCTCTGATTGAGAAAGGGAAAGAGAGATTTTGGCTGTGGAATCTGTATGCTCAAAGATATGATAAGAACAGAAGACTAATGGGTTGATTTCAGATGTTGGAGTGTGAAGCTAGAAAGTTTAAGAATTATTCTAGTCGTGCACAATGTCATCTAGTTTCCCAAATTCTCTCCTGTCTTCCTGCCATGCGATTGGTCGGTCATGCCTTTACAATGTCATGTGAAATCCTCTTCTGTAAACTATCTTAGTCTTAGTCTTAGTTAGAATTATACGGACTAGACGAATGAATCGCGCTTTCTTTCTTTTAGCATTGTCTGTGGGGATTGTCTTAAATGTGATCTCTCTCTGGGTTTTTGCATTACCGTATCTAATTTTCACAATTGATTTGGGTGTTAGATGGGTTATTTCCCTATGGTTTGGATGTCATGTCATGGCTGAAACAGCCGTGTGAACTCTTAACCCTCACCCTCGTACTCATCATTGATATTGTTTTACTTTTACTGTTTTTCTTTGCATGTTATACTATTATTATTGGTGAATAAGGTACCAGGTTTGTACTTGTACACAATAGTTGCTGCACAAATTTTATGTCTGTCTCTCTTTTCCTGCATTTCCTGTCTAAATTTCTGCTAAATATTGTGAGCAATTCTAATGGCCCGTCTTGCCTTGTTATGAAAAATAACTCTCCTCAAAACTGTAATGTCTCCGTTTTCCCCGGATTTGAATCCGCATTCACCGACAGTCGTTTCATCTTTTAGGAAAAGTTATATCCATTATTTCAGGGATGTATAAATTTGTCAGGGAGTTTAATTTTTGGTTTGAGAAATTCTCACAATCTTTTGTTTCTGTATGAAATTACACAAAAAATCCTAGATTTGAAATGTTTAGCATTGTGCTTAATGTCATGTAGAATTGGCTAACTGCTTAAATCACAGTCATCACTGATCATTGTTGTCATATTCATCCCACACCACACGAATGAATGATAAGAAATGACGTAGGTATGGTAATATTCTAATTATCCCTAGCTAGAAATACCTATTATGTGGTTTTGATTTATGTTTTGTACAAATGTTTTTTAGAGAGGATGTGGGGGTGGAGAAAGGGAGTACCTAGTTTGTTGCAAAAAACCTATGTCCAAATACAATCTCTATAGTCCATTCTGTGTAAGAAAGTCAAAAATATTTTTCTTTTGGTGTCATGTCAAAATATAATCCGCTGGTCAAACTGTTTTTTTTTTTACTGCAGCAATTTTTATGTGAACTTTATAATTTTTTCATATTTTATGTGCTTTAAATTTCATCCTCAGGTTATATCATCGTATATATGTTAATACGTTTGTTGTCTATTTTAAAATCAGTATGGAATTTATTTACATCGTCACATCATGATTAAAATGTACTTTTGTTGTATAGCATAGCGGGCAAAAGGTACGTAATGATGTAAAATAGACAGTTTGAAGAAGGTACCTACATACTTACTTGGACTTTAAAACCTGAATCAATCTTATCGTTTCACATTAATGATGACAGCATAATGTTCATAAAGTGAGAGAAAAATAAAATATGTGTATAGACGTTGATACATTATACTATTACGATAAATTTGTGAGGTAGAAGAATAGTGAATAGATTGTGAATGAAAGGGAAGAAATAAATGCAAGAGAACATCGATAAGTGTGCACCCAAGTTTTGTTTTTGTTGTTGTTTTTCCTGACGGCCGCTGATGAAGAAATTTCCATTTGGTTTGTCTGTGTCATCGTGTGTACAGAATACAAATTGATCAAAGTTATCCTTACTCGTTTAAATGAGGAACGGTACCAAACAATCGAAACGGATCACGGAAATAAACTGAAATATTGGAACACTCGAACACAGAGATGGAAACGCTATGAATCCTAGTCCCAGATTTTTAACTGGCGAGTGGTCAACCCTCTGTGTCCATAATTCTTTATTGGCTCCATGAGGAATACACTTTGAATATACCATATTGATAAAAGCCAAAATTGATAGGGCAGCGTCTGTTTTTACTATGGTGGTATACAAATCGTTATGATGTGTCACTTTTGCCAAAAAGTATCCAGTTTTGTTTTTTTAATTCCTTCATTTTTAAAAAATTAGATATTATTCTAAATCTTGATCTTAGGTTTATTTTTCTCTCGTCCGAATGTTCTTGCTGGTTTTACACTTTGAAGCTTGAATGCGTTATTATAATATGAAGTAGTCTATGTGTGGTGTGTACATTTTATAGCTATTGCACGAGTCCTAGTGTGTGTTTTGTTTGTGTAGCTATCACACAATCATTTTTATCCATTGGTTTAGCATTCCCAAACTGTCACAGTCTACTAATACTAATCCATTCCATTCCACAAATCCACATTTCCTTGGGATTTTACACGTTTGGGACCCATTGCAGCGAGTCTGTTCTTCGGTACTTTCAGTTGAGTATATATTTCATGTTGAATTGAAACAAAAAGTTTTCTCCTGTTGAATAACACTCGTCTCATGTTCATATCTCAATATTTGGTTGAGTTATAAGCTATTTAAAAAATGTCATGCTCATTAGATGTTTTTGGCTTATTTCTCAATTGACCAATGATGAGTTATTGAGTACCTTTAGGACCGACTCGTTGCCATGGTCACATATATGATATTTTTTAAATGGCCATTTTTATACAAGTGCCTTTTAAAGATAGAAATCTCATTTGCATTATGTAATTATGATGAGTCAAGTGCTACGTTTGCCGCAAAAGGAATTACACAATTAAGATTTTCCTAACACAAGTAGAGTTACCTTTGTATGTGTTTGATTGAGAGCAAGTTATCTTTGTATGTGTTTGATTGAGAGTTAAAATATTAGTTTTTTTTGCTTGGGGGTATACATTGTTTGAGGTGTAATCAATATCTCGTCCTTCCATAATAAAGAAGAGCATTTGATAGGGTTGTATATGTACCTAGTGAACATTATTAGAATTTAAAAGAAAAAAGATTCTATACCAAGAACCATTAACTTTTTAAGAAATTCTTTGAATGTTAAGTTACTGTTACAAAAGTGGAGTTCATTATATTTTAATGTTTAAAAGACTTGAATTTTTTAAAAACAGAAACTACTTGTCATAAATAGCAACGTTACATTTTTTTTTCAACTTAAGTTTTTTGCTCAAGCAAATAGGTGTAGCTAGATAATAATAATAAATAATGATGTAATTTTTAGTTTTAGCGTCATTCAAGAAACTGTGGAGTGAGACATTGGTTGTTGTTCATCAACTTCACGTCTAATTACGTTGAGGTCAATTTGTTGAAGTGAAAATTTTTTAAAAATTGTTTTTGGTTTGAATTGTCTTGGATTTGTTTCAGAATGTGTTAGTGTGTTAGTCACTGACTTTTGTAGATTAGACTAGAGCTGGGACTTTTTTGTTTTTAATACTGTACTGTGGTAAAATAAAGTAATTGTATTAGTATTAGGTACATAAAAGCAAACTTGCCTTGATCTTAGAGCGATGTTGTTGAAGTTGAAGTAGGCATATTTTAGAATGTATAACTACCATCTTTTGTGCAATAACCAAACCAGTTGAAAAGAGAAAACTCTTCTATCCTTCCCTTCTATTTGTTCTATACAATACTGTACTCATTGATTTCAAATTTTCTTTTTGGTCTGATCGTTTAGTATGCAATTAATTGTGCAATATTATAAGCCTACTATTATTTGGCAATTTTTTTTCACAATTATTTTTTGTTTCAATTTTAAATAACATACTGTTGAAAATATATATTCAATCACTTATTCTCGCTTCTGTTTACAAACCACAAGAATAGATTTCAAAGGTGTTTATACATTTTACAATCATACTTTACCTCTGAACTCTTTTGAATTAATGATCACTGCTGTTGGAGATGACAGAGACGGTTGTTTTGAGGAAACTTGAGACAAATAAATACGATACTACTGTGAATTATATTTCCATGTCTGAGCTGTAAATTGAATAGATAAAGATTTGGACAGAGATGGTGTTTTTCTCATGTTCCTTTTACATTCGATTTAACCTGAGAATGCTCTTCTTATTTGTTGAATGATATGGTGTTCTTCCTGTGTTGTGTGACGTAAAGTATTTGATATACATCATATATATGGTTGTTGTATTGTGCTTTGGTCTATGTGGTCATCAAGTCATTTTTCATTATTTTTATTTTCATTGAACAGTAGCTAGATATATTAATACATGTCATGATACGTGTGTTGCTAAACTAAAATAAAAATTCTTCTTACACTTTGATTGTTTTCTTTGTAATTGAAGTTTATTATTATTATTAACAACACTTTTCTGTCTCCATGCCCCAAGCAGTAAAATTTCAAATTGTCCCTTCAGGTCACAGTCACAGATGAGTATGCAGACTGATACTGATCCTCCAACAAAATATGCCTGGCTGGCTTGTCTTGGAAATCTTGATCCGAGTATTCCGAGGCGAGTAGAGGTCAAGCTAACGAAGGAAAATGAAACAAATCCTTGTGATCACATGATTTCAATATCTCTGAGGCGTCTGTGCCCACCCTATGACTGGCTTCATCACTGTGATGGGTCATCAGGAAACCATATGACGGCTTCATCACTGTGATGGGTCATCAGGAAACCATATGACTGGCTTCATCACTGTGATGGGTCATCAGGAAACTATATGACTGGCTTCATCACTGTGATGGGTCATCAGGAAACCATATGACTGGCTTCATCACTGTGATGGGTCATCAGGAAAAGTTATACAGTCGACTACACTGAAAATGACTTTTTTTTTACTTCATGCATGCATGGCTTCGTTTCTCAAAAACACAAACTGCGACTTTAACTTTAACTCTGTGTTTTCGCCTGAGCCCTCACATTGTAACACCTTTCTTTTTTTTTTCTTTATCAATTCGTGTTATAATTCATTTTGGTGTCAGATTCATACATACACCCAAAGAATCAATTTCTCCCAGTTCTTACTAAACCTGAAGGGTAGAACCAAGGACAACAGTAATTGACTTATCGACACCCTTGACAACACATGATAGGTGAGACCTCCGATTTATAGTCCATCTCCGATAGGACTTGGCTCCATAAGGAATCCTCAGGGTCAGAGCCATAGAAACTCGAGAAAGTTCAAATGAAAAAAAATCTCAAAGTCACCGCCGGGATTCAAACCCAGCTCAGGAAGCGAAAGTGTTACTGCTACTACACTACAAAGCCCCCACTGTTCAGTGTATGGTCATGGTACCAATAAAAGGAAATGAATTAAATGGGCTGATCTCCTGCTGGTCCGAAATCCATAGTAGTAGTAGTATTGCCTATGTTCAAGGTTTGTTATTAATATCCCTCTTGCTGTAAGCTGGGCCCTCTTCTTACTGCACACACCATTCCAGGTAGAATGGGGCTTGTCCCAATACCGCTGCATGGCATTGCCAACCTCCATAAATGAATAAAAGTAAAAGTCAAATTTTTGGTCATGCTTCGCCATTGCCAACTTCAACAGTGAGGTGAATACTGAAAAACATGAAGTGATGAGTAACTTCCCTTGGTTCTTAACTTTGTCAGACTCTGAGTTCTGAGGATGACCGAGCAAGTATTGACTCTTTTCGTTTCAGTCTAGTTTTGAACAAACTGAGTTGTAATGATCTACCGATTCGGCAAGTTTCATCAAACTATCTCTTGTTCATAGGTTAGAAGATATGACTTTCTTCCTGACGTTGTTGGTCACTTACAGCAAAAATAGCTGGCAATGGGAATTACAAATGCTGGGGTTGCAAAGAACATGAAATAGAAAAACACACAAGAACATTGACATGTTAGAAAATTCTAATAAGAACAACTCTGAAAAATCATTCTAGGTCTAATTACATTTTAATTGTGTTAGATATTTGTTGAAGTAGGTGATAAACAGAAAAATTATATATAGACAGTTTGAGTTTTAGCAGAAAAAAAAATATTTTGAAACTAAGCTTTAAAAAAAATAAAAATCATTTCCATCATTCAACAGTTTAGAAAAGATGACTTTCGGTATAGATTTTATGTCTTGGTACTGTGCTCATCGTCTTCACCATTTTCTTTCTCTTTCTCACTGTTATTGCTGTCATTATTTTTAGAGTCCTCTTTGGTCACCTCATCTTCATCATCTTCATCTGAACTTGTACCACTACTTTCACTACCACTCTCAGTCTCAGTATCATCATCATCGCTATCAGAGCAAACAGCATCTGCTACATGAACAACATTCATCATTTTCTTTGACAACTCTTCAACATCCTCATCATCCTCGCTGTCACAATCTGCAACCAAACTCTCTGCTTCTGCCTCAAGTTCAGAAATTGAAAACCCAACATCAGCTTTAGAAATCTTCATCTGCGAAAGAGCTTCAGCCAAAGAATTTAGCATACCAGAATCGGCACTCTGGATCCACACGCAATAGTCTGTAATATACAAATCATTCAGTGGATAGTGGTTTTCACTTGTTTCCAAAATAGAATGAATCCCCAGCAAACACTTGAGAATTTGACGTTTACCACCTCTGACAATTTGTTCCACATCAGCCATCACTTTCACAAATAATTTCCAACTACGATACAAGGGAAAGCAGAATGTCCGGCGGGCACAGCTGATGAGAACGTCCTTCAGGTTAAAAAAAGAGTCAAACCAAGAGAGTGTGGAGCTAAGTTTGCATACTGTCCAATCAGATTCTACATTACTTTCTCCACCACAAAATCGGTAATTATATGAATAGGCGTAAACTAAATCTACAAGCCCTAAATACAATTGGGAAAGAATGTCTTGCTCTATCAAGTATTCTCGGTGGGGCAGCCTCATTATCCTTTCTTTCTCGTCATCACTAAATTCATTGTCTGAACATGTCCCGGTAAGACTCGGATAATCTACTGAAATAACGTCTTGAATCAATGCGTCATCAAATAGATCGGCCAGGTAATGTTCACAATCAAATTTATTCTCTTCCTGTTTTTGTCTAAAGATTTTACGATCAGTGACTTTAACATTATCTGGATCTTTTAAATCAATCATGTCAAGCTCAGAACAAACACTGTTTATTACATTGCACTTTTGATGAGCAAAGCCGTAATGTGGAGATTTGGTTAGGAGACTTATACTCTCCTCCGGTACTTCCTGATCCACAAGCCAGTCGAATTCAATTTCCTCCTCATCCTCAGTGCTACTGCTAGTAGCACCTGCATGCTCAGCAAGCCTTGGGTCTGTTTCATATAATTTTTGGGACTGTGCCCCTTCTATCACATCCTGAGACTTCACCACTTCAATGTTGGCTATTTCAACTCGACGTTTTGGTGTTAAAAGTTTTGTGAGCATATCCAGACCATCAAAGTGTTGACCAGGAGTTTCCTTGGCAATGCGGATATTCAAATCCTTTTTATCTGAATCATATTCCGATTTCAATCGATCATCGTTGACCACATTTCCCGGTAGATGCAGACGCAAGTAATAAGGTCTTGCTGAGAAATAAAACTCATCTCCGTTTACATCGCACTCCGCACTTTCAAACTTGATGTAGGGTACATGAAGCTGTATCAATAGATAATCAGAATTTTGTTTGAGTGAAAATTTTGGAGTCAACATTTTAGAAATTCAATAATGTTGTCTTGTTCGGGTGTCTGCAATGTTTATAATCCGACAAACGTGAGGGATTCACCGGACGTTTGTAGTTTTAGTTTCACTTTTAGCTTTTAATTGGAAGGTAATAAGTGAGTACGGACAGGGTAGGAGTAGTACATTTCTCTAACATTACAGCAACGACCAATTATTCTTTGCCTGACACATTCATAATTTTCACGTTTACTGTCAACCAAAGAAATTTCCAAGAAGTAGAGCTCGAACTCTCTCTTCTTCTCACCAAGCCACGCGTACCGCCAACATGGCGTCGTGAGGCCTCAAGATGAGGTCAGATCTCACTTCAAATAGGCTGGCCTTGAGGAGAATTAGTTAGGGCTTCTCTGACTCTCTGTTTTTCTCTCTCTCTCTATCTCTCTCTCTACTACTACTACTACTACTACTACTACTACTACTACTACTATACCTCCATTACTACTACTACTACTACTACTACTACTACTACTACTACTACTACTATACCTCCATTACTACTACTACTACCACTACTCTACTAAGATCAACATCGGACGAAACAAAACTTGTAATAAATAACAAAAGATATAAAGAGCTTTCTCTAATGTTGGGCCTAAAATCTGGAACTCGATTCCTAAAGAAATAAGAGAGGCATCCAGTAGAACATTTTAAATCTAAACTTAAACATCACATATTTCTGGACACATATTTTTCTCAGGTCTTGTATTTAGAATATTATTGGTTTGTTTTGTTATATACATATATATCTTTTGTTTTGCTTTGTTTTGTTTTGTGTGTGTGTGTGTGTGTGTGTGTGTGTGTGTGTGTGCGTGTGTGAAAACATGTTTCATATTGAAGTATGTCTCCT
>JARBEQ010109430.1:0-13828 GCA_030265355.1 Tritonia tetraquetra | reverse complement strand
CACCCAGCAAGAGACCAAACCCCAAGCAAAACCGGATCATCTCATTCCAGGACAAGAACAGAAAGCTCCATGGGAGCAGGGACGATAGGTAAGGGGGAGAGAAGACAAAGGAAAGAGTGTGGACCGGTTTAGCACCCGCCGGCCCACAGAAGGGGTCCCGCCAACCACCCGCCAGCTTGTCTTTGCTCTGGCACCTGTTCACCCCAACAAACTAATGATGAACACACATGAAAATAAAAATGAACACATTCCCCCGCACTCAATCAAACACAACACTAACAATTAGACACGATTTATGTTGTATCATTTAATGACATGTCATGATAATCATACAATTTTTAATTAATCGATAAGACATGTCTTGAATACTCATTAAATTATAACAGTAACCATGATAACATCATTTATCCTTTGATTTCACAATTTTTCTAAGGGTCAATGTTATCTAAACAATTTGAGTAAAACATTATGTATGGGGGTGAGAGGAAAACCAAAAAAGCAATAATAATGTGAATTGCTTCTTAGGTAGGTCACCATTTCCTTTCATACACATGGTGATAACTGTGATGAGATTAATTCAAAATTCAAAATAATAAATAAATGAAAAGAATAAAAAATCATCTTAATATAAATATACGAGTCCTTTAATTAAATGGTCCAGGACATTCACGAAGGTTGAATAGAGGATGAAAAATGAATAATTAGCCTAGGCCCTTTTCAAAACACAGACAGAGGCTACAACAGAGGTTCAACAGAATTTAAAAATTCCACACAAATTTCGAGGCAGAAAAAATTATGCACAAGTAGGATTTGAGCACCAGACCTCCTATCCAGATGAGGGTTGCCAGTGTTGCCAGATCAGAAAATTGCAAAAGCCCCAAAAAGTCTAAACAGTCCAAAAATTGACCAAACGTTATGTACTGCACAAATTGATATGTTAATCATAATATTACAAGACTAATACATACACTGGTCTATCTACTCCCATTACAAAAAAAGATCCACCTCCTGATCCCGACTAAATAGGCCAACAAATGGAAAAAGACCAAATGAAAAATCGGAGAACAGGCACTTTTTAAAAAAGCCAAATTTCTGGCATTTGGTCTCAAAAAGGTCAAATTGGCAAGCCTGACCAGAGGAGAGTTCCTCAACCCATCCTTCACAGACACCTCCAATACAAGATGATGTTGACAAGCCATGAAGCCCTTGAGAGTTTAAGTTTAACACAGACCTAAAGACAATCTTATTGTCCCTTTTGTCTACAGAACATAACTAGGGCAAAGGTAAAAACTTGTTGGTTTTACACCCTTGACAACAAATTGGCAACACATTATGGATCATATCAAAGCGGGACCTCTGGTTTATAGTCCATTTCCGGTGAGACTTGATTCCATAAAGAATCCACAGGTTCAGAGCCATAAATACTCAGAGAAAGTTCAAAGAAATAAATCCCCATATGCCGCTGGGATTCGAACCCAGGACCTTTTGCGGACCAGGCAAAAGTGTTACCACTACCCTACGACATCCCCAAGGGAACAGGTTAATATCGTTTGATAAAGTGTCATCTGCTGTTTATGGCAAGTCATAAATTCAAGTTTGAGATGCTAAAAAGTACTTGCTCTCTTTCTTTCAGTCATTCACATTGATCTGTCACTAGCATGATGACTGTAAAAGTGTTAAAGTGCTGGAGGTCTTTGAGTTGAGCCAATGCCTTGTGTGCATTCAAAGGCTGAACACAATGACTGCACACACACACACACACAAACAAACAAATAAAAATGGAAAAAAAAACCCAAAAGATTAAATACTGAAAAATGAAATATAGTTTGGAATGTTGTTACTGTTAACACACAACACAATTATGTATACAGGGTGAGCCAAAAAAAAACCCCTCCTCGAATTCAAGATGTTTATACAATCAAAACTTATTGAAATATTCTTCCACATTTTTGGCAACGGTAGGATAATATCATAAAGTCTTATATGGTATCAGTTGGTATCACAAACACTTGATGTGTTCTCCGCCCATTACTCAGAAAACATTGAGGAGGTGATCTAGCTCAGTCCAGACTCTCTGTCGCAAATCCAGTGTAGTCGAGTGTACAGATGCATCCTCTCCTAATGAAATTGTTGTATAACTTTAGAATGGAGGTGTTAGAATGTATATCCACTTGATTCTCATCTGAAAGTACGCTGAACGGTCACAACACTTTGTTTTAGCAAATTCCAACACATATCAGCAACGTACCTTTGAGGCGAGCACCAATAAAAATGAGACTTTTTGAGCTATGCACATTGCCATATGACTCAAGCGGTACACCGAATTTTATGAATAGAAATTTTAAACATAATTGTATCAGATGTCCTAACCATATTTGCAAACATGTTCCAATAACTTTTGAAAATATACATTTTTGAACTCAAGGAGAGTTATTTGGCTCACCCTATATTAATGGATATCCCTGACATTACAATCTCATACCGTAAAGACATTCAAGTTTCAAGTTTATGGTATCATATATGTGTGTGGGTGTGTTTAGAAAAAGACACTAACTACTTTTAGCTCTATTCAAATCGACATTGTTAGGCGGGTCGGTTTTCTTTTCACAAGTCTAACCCCCATCAAAATTTCATGTAGAATTTAGCTGACTTTTCATTTAGGTCGGTCAACCTTCTCACCCAAGGGTGTCGATTTAAGTATAATTTATTCCACGTATATCACCATGCTGAAATAAACATACATGACTAGTATCGGACAAATTGTGATAAAAAACAGCCCAACATAATTTGCTATCCTAAAAAAGTTGGATTCCAATTACTGACGTGAACATGATTGACACTGCATATCCATGTATGGAATTCAAAATTTCAAAAAGTTACAGATTCAGTACAGTGGGGTCAGCTAAGAGTTACAGTTATACCAAGAGAGATCACTTCATTAAATAGTGTCCACTGCTGTGCTCTTATGGCTTAGCACTTTGCAAACCGAAGATGGAAGGGGATGCGGTCTGATTTTTGGTGAATTGTTATTGTAAAAAAAAAAACCCAAGGACTATAAGTGCTCATATAGTTTGAATCCAACCCTTCATATAAGGTAAAAAATAGAAAACGTTCTAAGGTTTTATACACATAAAGGTCATATCAAAGGTGATTCAACAGAACTTGAGATGATTCCACGTGAATCTCAGGGCAGAGCCTTGAAAAATCTGAAAGGTTCAGAGAAAAAATTCCTCACCAGGCGGGACTTGAACCCCGGTCCTCCGTGTCTAAAGTCTAGTGGCTTGACCACTGAGCTAGGTCAAGGATGTATGCACCAAGCTACTTTCAGAAATGTGTAACGGTAGACGTGGGCAAAATGATCTCTCTTGGTGTAACTCTCTTTGTTTGAACAAGCCCCAGTAATATTGCAATGCAGTGTTGGGGCCAGCTCCCTGTTCTGCCACAAATGATCGATCCAAGAATTTCAAACAAGCAGGTGATCAGCCCACTGTGCCCAGCATCCTTTACTGGCACCTTGAGCAATATACTGAACAGTATTAATAAAATAAGGCCAATTAAAAAAAATTACTGTTGCCCTTGTGGTCACCTCCTCAGCCATTGTAAAAACTGGGAGAATTTGCCACTGTGGGCTGGTAACTCTCTTTGACGTTATGTAAAATGTCTCATTATGATCACAACATAGAGTCAGTACAGTCAGGTCAGTAAGAAAATACATGTGGCTGGCTACAAGGGAGGGTTGATTATGGAAAACTCACAACTAGGAGTTTAATTATAAGACATGGAGAACTCTCTTCACAGTGGGTTGATCACTTGCTTGACTTAATATCAGAGAAATCCAGCCTCATAGTGCTGGCCCTACACTGTAATGGTAAAAGGGAATTGGATAAGAAAGAAAGAAAGGAGAACTCTCTGGTCATAGAATATGAAAATATATAATCTGTTGCTGGAAATTTCTGACTGTTCCTATTTTTGGGTAAAATCTAATGCATTTATGACATGGTTGCTACATTATAACACAAAAACAGATACTTTAATTGGATATAAAAAGAATGAATGGCATTGAAAACTGATGAGTATTACAACCATGAAATCATGAAAACAAAAATCACACAAGAAAAAAACATAAATGAAAAAAAAACAAGCATGAAAACAAAAGAAAATTGCCATAAGACATAATTTCATGTGGAAGTAAGTTAAAAAACTATTACACCTCTCATCTTGAGACATAATGTATGTAACACATGTATGTCCACATAATTCAACACCCTGTCCACCAACTTAAGAATAAGTCAAGATGGCTCTGTATTGAGTTTGTATATTTTCATTTCATATATCATCGCATATAAAGAATTTTCAAAACACTCCCAGCGCTTCTCTATCACTTTTAGTATCGAGAAAGGATGGAAAATGTGAAAGTGTAAAAAAAATAGCGATAGAAGAAGAAAAGAGGTATGTCAACCTAAGGATCGAACCCACGCCAGCGAAAGGCAACATCGCCTAGCCAGACACAGAGCCAGATGATCTACCAATTGAGCTAATCCGCCACTACGTCATTTTTCTGGCACTTTCATATTTTCTCTCCTTACTTGAAATTATTTATCATTACTGGTACCTGCTCCTCTTTAACCTATTTTCTTTAACACATTTAAATCTATTTCACTTGCCAAGTGACACATTTAAATCTATTTCACTTCTTTCAATCATCTCGCTTTAACACATTTAAATCTATTTCACTTGCCAAGTGATACATTTAAATCTATTTCATTTCTTTCAATCACCTCGCTATAACCCATTTAAATCTATTTCATTTCTTTCAATCACCTCGCTATAACCCATTTAAATCTATTTCATTTCTTTCAATCACCTAAGGCAGATTTTGTTGACTCTAACAACAACAAACAAAGGTACCAAACTCCTGCTGACCTCAGTAAAATAGAGTGCGTTCTTTTATCCCATTATCGACAATCGTTGATATTACATAAAGATACATACATGACTGCTTCTGACAAAAGTCAGAGAATTCATTTCAAGATAATGAAAAAAAAAACATGTTAGGCTATGACTAACTATACCTACCAGCTTCACTCGACAATATCTCAACCATTAAACCTTTCAGGATAAATCTAGTATTTTTGGAAGGAGGAAACGATGTCACTGATAATGATACCAATATCTCTAAATGTTTAAAAAGTTCTAAAGTTTGAAGTTTAACCCCTTTTTAACACATAAAGGTCATATCAAAGGCGGTTTAAATAGAACTTGAGAAGATTCCACGTGAATCTCCAGAGCAGAGCCTTGAAAACTCTGAAAGGTCCAGAGAAAAATTCCGCACCAGGCGGGACTTGAACCTCGGTCCTCCGCGTCCAAAGTCTAGTGGCTTGACCACTGAGCTAGGGACATCCAGCTCTAAATGTTTAAATTCCGACTTTTGTTCTACTTTTTCTGAACCTGTGTGGTGCAGGGTCGTTGCAGCGAATGTAAAAACTCCATACTGGTCGATTCATTGTAACAAAATCATGGTCTTTTTGAAACAGAAGAGTCACATTATGAAGTACAGGGCATCTTTAAATTACCTGATCAAGAACTGAAATAACTAAAAAACGGTTACACTTAAACTTTAAAAACAGTTTTTTTTCAACATTGTCAGAAATTTATTATAGTTTTTCCTGATGCCTCTTTCATCATCATTGTCCAGAAACTAGTTGCAGTATTCTACACTTCTACATGAGACCCGCCATTTTCCGTCAGCGTCACTAAACGCTGTTTCAATTCCTTTCATATGTTTTCCAACATTTGGAGGGTCACAGAGGCTAATGCTTCTCAGTAGAGCTGCGCCGAGTGGTTCGAATCAGTTCACGTTGTGACAATACTCAACACTCAACACGGTTGGCTGAGGGATCTCCTCAAAAAGGGTCCTAATTTCGTTAATCTGCTCTTCTGAGACAGACCTCTTTTGACTGTTCCTTTAATCATACCTGTATCGAGCAGGTTTTTGTACCATGTACAAATTGTTTTCTCTGTTGGAGGCTGTTTCCCAAATTCTCTTTCGTATTGTCTCCTCACCCTTGTTGGGGACTTCAATTTCACAAAACCATAAGACAACCGTTGCCAATTCACCATCACCCTCCAGTGTTGATGTTGTTTGATACTATTTGCGATTTTTCGCAGCATTTATTGTTTACGTCATCATGTAGGAGCCAATGGTCCCATACTCATAAACATCATATCACAATTTTTAAATCAAATTTTCTACAGTGTGCATTCTATTTGGTGTCCTTAGGTCAAACTGTTTAAAGAACTTTTAAATTCTTTATCAGGAAATAATCTAAAGACACCCTGTATACAAAAAAAACGGAAACACTTTTCATAGTCCTTAGTCCCAATTGTCATCACTGTCACCGTCAGAGGCATTGTTCGGTCCTTTGGGGGGTGCGGGGATCATGGCAGATATTTTATCCATGGCCCCTACGGGCGCCGGCGGAGCAGCACTTGCAGCATTCGATTCAGATGATGATTTGTTGTCATTTCCAGTCTTGGTTCCAGAGATACCTTTTCTCCTCATGGATATCATAGCAAACAAATCACCCATCAAATCACCACCGCCTCCACCAGAGGGCGCTGCAGCAGTACCCTGGTCTTTCTCTTCCTTCTTCTTTTTCTTATTACTCATCTTTCGATTCTTAGCAGACTTGAGGCCAGCGCCCGATGCTCCACCCGCATTTCGGATAGCGTCTAATAAATTATTACGGTCCGAGGATGGAGCGGCGACAGCCGCGGGTGGAGCGGCGACTACCGCGGGTGGAGGCGGAGCCCCTGAAGGAGGTGGTGGTGGAGCAGGGGGCGCGTCAGAGGATGGAGGGGGAGGTGGTGGTGGCGGGGGAGCCAGGGCACTTGGGGGAGGAGGTGGTGGAGCCCCAACAAATGAGCCAGGGTCTCCGATAGATGGTAAGTTGTCTGGTGTTGATTGAGGAGGAGGTGGGACACTTCTGGGATCTTGACCGACCTCTGGTAAGTCTGGCATGAGGGAGCCCATGACGGACGGTGCTATCGATGGGCCTTGGTCAGCACTAAAGGACTCATCATCGGCAACACCTGGTTTTGAGTGGGATAATGAAGGGGAGGAAATCAATGACAAGAACAAAAAGTTTATTTCAATATACTGTACTATTTCAATAACAACTACACCATTCCAGGTAATTACCATAACGGTAATGCTTTTGCCTTGTGCTCAGAAGGTCCTATGTTCAAATCCCTGTGCCCTTAGGTAAGGCACTTCACTCTGCTTACCTAACTCGACTCGGGTGTAAATGACGAGGGCAGCGAACGATCTTCTGCTGAAGTGCCTAACAGGCAACTCGCACTGTATACTCCTCATGGAGTTGAGAAGGCTACATGAGTGTTATGGCCTGCCAGGGGTAAATTATACATTGTAAAGCGCATAGAGCATGAAGAACTTCATGGATATGCACTATATAAGTGCAATGCTTTCTTTTTTTTATAAGGAAAAATCTGCTCAGTTTTCTTATATCTGAAGGGTTTACCACTAAGGCAACAGTAAATATTGCTATGGCTAAACTTGGGCAACACCTAAAAATGAGACGCTCGTTGTGCCATTCAAGGTTCGGGCACAGTGGGCTGACCACCTACTTGCTTTATCTACCTGATCCAATTTTTCCCCAGCTCTTTGTTCAGCAATGCTGCAACACTGCTTAGCGGTATTACGTGGTACGGATAACAAAATAAAACAATATCCATTATGATGCTCTATGTGCTTTACAATATTTCCTTTTACCCCCGGCAGGCCATTACACTCCTGTACCCTTGTCAACACTATGGGGAGTATGCAGTGAGTGCTGCCTATTACTGTTAGGCACTTCAGCACTACCATTCTCACAATCTGTCAAGATGGTTAGCTGTCCTAGGCCAGGTACTCATTTACACCTTAGTCAAGTGAGGTAATTAGAATAACGTTTTTTACACAGACACAATGCTGAACGATTGGACATAGTGCTCTCTGGTGGTCACCCATCCAAGTACTAACTACGACCGCCCTCACTTAATCTTGCGGGCCGGCTATCTGTTACACTATTAGCGTACAAGAGAAGTCCCTTTTTGACATCATACCATAATGGAACTAAACTTATAACTTCGGCCTCTTTTGGGAGGGCTTTAAAAATCTAAAAGTATATTCACTGCATATAACTTGACTTAGTGTGATGCATGGGAATAATTGAATAATATAAAATTACTGTAGTAAGCTCTACGTAATTTGTTGCTTTTCCTAATTCGCATGTAAAATTCGCAAGGAAGCCTCTAGACTCCATGTTTTTAGAACAACATCATGTGATTTTTATGGATTACTATCAGTGCACATTTATGTGTTCATTAGAGAATGCGCACACATTTCAATATAATTATTAGATAGGTATAAGACAACATGTTGTTGTCAAAATGGTCAAGTTAAAATTGAAATTCCACTACCACCACCACCTCCTCCACCATAACAACCACAAATAGTTCAATACAGTCAAGTTTCTTCAATCAATGCTACTAATCCATAAAATGTATGAAAACAAACGGCACTACTTACCTGGAAGGTTGGGCAGTAAATCGGGTACAACAATTTCTGGTACAGTGCCAAGAGCTGGCATGTACAGGAAGTTTTCAGTAGCAGCACGGAACATCTCTTCGTTATGGACAATGGTAGATGGCGCCTCCGCCATCCCTGCCTCCTCTTCTATCGCAGCCCTCGTCTTGGTCACAGCTCCCAGGGGATCAATGATAACATACTTTTTGTAACTGTTGAAACGAAATGAGCATAATCCATGACACATATACATGTACAGAAACAGTGTTTTAATTTATACTGAATATTGTAGTAATCCATATCATGTATGTTGCTTTGCTGGTTTCATTTCAAAATTACTGCTTTATACTGAGACAATGTGTCTAGAGAGGTAAAATAAAGTATGTTCTATCTTATCTTTCCAAGATTGATGTTTATGACAATTTTTAAAACAATTTAATTGTCACAGCAACAACAAAAAACATCCACCAACAAATCTTGACTCTACAGAGAACACATCATAGAAATCTTGACTCTACAGAGAACACATCATAAAATGAAAATTGTTAGTTTAGCAAACCTTTAGAGATTAGTTCTCAACAGGTAGATATGTTTTCTAGAATTATAAAAAAAAACCCCAACAAACCCAAACAACAAGTGATGAAAAAATCATTAAAATATGTTTAAGAGCAAGAGCAAGATATTTGTAAGCATACAGATACAATCAGAAGAGCCTTTAGGCGTTGGGGCTTATGCTTGGTACAAGTGATACAAAACAAAGCGGCACGAGTCATCACAAAAAAACTAAAAAGAATGACCACATCACACTGGTTTTGCAATCACTACATTGGCATCCGGTGAAGAAGAAAATTGACTATAAGTTATAAGATAGCCTGTCTTCCCTGTATACACGTTTCAGCCCCTGACTATCTAAAATGCCTTGTAAATGTTCATTCCCCAAAAGAAATTGAGAATAAAAATTAACTGCAACCCTGTACCGGTATTTGAAAATGACCCTTGAATAATCCAAATATATTTTTTTTTTTCCAAAATCTAAAATGCATTAAAATTAAAATCTGGGTAATAACTTAATTCCTAAAGAAGGGTATCCCCTACTTTTTATTTGAAGCTTAGAAACCACTGACCAATAGAATGTAATTTTTTTCTGCTTGTAGTGCGATGATGAAGATCTGACATAGAATTTAGTTTTTTGCCTCTCCTGTACAATTTTCCTCTGCGGACTTATGTGGTTAGATAATTACACAGACGATGTATTACGATATATGTAGCGTCTTTTGTTGCAATCATGCAACTAACACTCCTTCTAGCTATCTTTTGATGGGGTATGAGTAAACACACAAAATATATTTTATCAATGAAAAAAGTTACTTTTGTTCTATTATTCACGCCTGATATGGCAAAATCTGCTCAGTTTTCTTATTGTTTTAACTGAGGAGTTTATCACTAAGGCGACATAAAGATTGATATGGCTAAAACTTGGGCAACACATAGAATTGTGATGCTCAATGTGCCATTCAAGGTTCAGGCACAATGGGCTGATCTCCTGCTTGCCTTATCTACCTGATCCAGAGTTTTTCCAGCATTTTGTGTTCAGCAATAGAGATTTATAGTACACGTCTCGAACAGCAAAAAAACCGACATAATTTTTAGATCTTTCTTTCTTTTTCAATAACTTTTTTAGTACGTACCTTTCGGTGTAAGGTTTAATTTTATAGATACGCATTTCTAACATTACATTCTATGAAAGTACCATACAGGATTCCCCCATCTGCACATCACCCTATGCGCTCAGGCTGCACACCAATACCTCTCTATTGTTGGACATTGTAAACAGTTCTTAAGTTTGAAGTTTAACATCCTTTTCAACACATAAAAAGCTCATATCAAAGGCTTAACAGAACTTGAGAAGATTCCATATCTTCAGGGCAGAGCCATGAAAACTCTCAAAGGTCCAGAGAAAAAATCCCCAACCAGGCAGGACTCGAACCCAGTGCTCGGCATCCGAAGTTGAGTGGCTTAACCTCTGAGCCAGGGACACCTCCTGTTGGACATTGAGCTGGATACAAACTGCTTGGGGGTAACATATGCGCTATAGATAAAAAACACAGCTCTATTACTTACGGATTTTCAGTTGTATTGAAAAGCAGGAGAGAACTGACAGAGGGGACATCACTTGGGAGTCCACCTAACCCTTCGTCTCGCATGGTGTTATTTTTGGTTTTGGCATTCAGGTGAAAATTATAAAACTGTAACTTTTCTTTCAAAACTCTGTCATCAACAACAGCATGTTTTTCTTGTACCTGAGGTACAAGAGAGATAAATATCACTGATAAATTAACATATGACATCTGTGTAAGTTAAAATCTATGACAGAGAGACAACAGAATGCTAAGTAGAGAAACTTTGACTACTCATGATCAAAAGAAAGTATACACGTTTTAAATTATTGTTTTAAAAAAATCTGTTAACTTATTATAAAACTGTCTACAGCTCTAGCATTTATAGTAAGAAAAACATTGGATTTATAAAAAGCAAGGGGTGTTGAAAAATGCACATTTGAGAAAACGGACTTGAAAGATTGAGAAGACAGTAGAAAAATGAACAGGATTAGTGTGGATATCCTTGGATTATAGCTAAATGAAACGAGGTGAGATAAAAACGTTTCCGGTTTTGTATTCAGAGTGATTTCAACAATTTGAACACTTAAAAACTTAAAAATCTCATTTTTGTTATTTTGGTTGAAAATCAAGCCCTACCTGAGCCGCCTGTCTAACCCCTTGAGCGTAGTCGACTGTATAATAAAAGCTATCATAGTGCTGAACTTTTATAATCTCTGTGCCTTTGTGACAATAATGTCTTCAACATAAAAACAAACTTTGTGTTATGTCTAGAATTTATCCTGACCAATCCTTCTTCATCAATCTCCATTCTCTATGATACATTTGATAAATTCCACTGTCATGTACAAATTTTTTTAGAAATTAATACTGGTAATAACAATAGAATGTTACCATCATAAGAGTCTAAAATTGACTCCAAAAATATCATTAAATGCATGTAAATGTAAAACTTGTTCTCCAGTAAAAGATTCTGCAGACCACAATCTTTTCACACCATAAACACAAGATTAACTTATGAATGCAAATCATGCTGATTGTGGCCATAATCAAATACCCATGATTCATGAATACGTGCAACTCTCTCTCGTACCTTAAAGTGATGATGCTTGGGATTCTGTAATCCATCTGTGTTTGTAAAAATCTTTTCAAAAGGTTGGAGTTCATTTTCTGAAGGATATTTAGCACAAGCAAACACTTTGGTTGCTTTGTTGCTTCCCTTCAATTTATCGATCCGAGCAGTAGCCAAATTCACTCTGTCATTGATCCTCTGTAGATGGCTTTTGTTATCAGCAACTCTCTTGGATATTCGAGTAAATACATCTTTAGCCACCTGTGGAAAGAAAAAGAGACCAAAATAATTAAATCTACAAATTCATCACTTATGTGAACATTAACAAAAAATCAAGATAATGAACTGATGTATAGTTTGTTTTTAAAACAAAAACCCACAAATTCTCTACCATAGATCTGACTTTAAAAAAATGATATGACAAATCATGAAACTCCATTGGAGTGGCACGAGAAAAATATCCGCCACTGCACATACATGATATTATTTGGGGGTTTTCCCTTCTCTTTATTACTTTGTATTGGTTTTATTCATCATTTATCTTTTGTTGTTTGTTCATGACAGTTTTATCAGAAGATGGCAGTCTAGATGTGATGGGCGATGCACTCAAATCAAAGCCTCCGCCGCCGCCACCACTGCTACGCCTACTACTATGCAACGGTTTGGAGCTGAGTAGTTCGAACCAATAAAAGAATGAGATGAAAGGAGATGTGACCAAAACGCTGACAGAGCAATTATCATCAACCTTCTATGACAAAACCCATTCACTGGAAGTGGTGACCACCCCATTTGTCAGTATGCGATACCACAGCGACCTTAATGCCCGCAACGAGAATGGCGAATAGTGAAGAACAATGCCCATCCGTCTGTATGCCGTACCAGCCAGCAGCTGTTTTGTATGATTCGATAGTATGCACCTTTTAATAGTATTGAACATTTAAAAAAAAACTTTTGGCAGATTATGTATATCAATACCATTCACACGAAGACACAACTTTTTTTGGGGTGAAAATTTGCAACATTTTGCTGATTTGTCACTATGCAATAACAACAGCAAATTATGTCATCTATATAATACTGTCAACATATGACATTAACATTTTTCTGTCTGAATAGGCATGTCAGTTAGTAATAATATGAAATTTGAAAGTCAAAACTTACTGTGTCCAAGTATTCCAAAGCATCTGCAATGTGATGAAAAGTCTCTTCCCTGCGAAGATCTCCAGGTATGGTTGGAACATTGAAACTTTGACTGCCCATGTTGGTATACTTGACAGGTAGATAAAAAAACTCTTTAAAAAATAAACTGTACCTGTTCCAAAGAAAAAAATGAACATTAAAAAAGTTAAATGTCAAAGAAAGATGGACAAGATGAAGTCTCTTATCATGGGATAATTTTTGTTAATGAGATCACCATCATTACATAAATCTTCCTCTCTCTTTTCTTGCCACTTTGACCTGACATGCTAACCTGCTCTCCGTTTATCACTCCCAAATACAGTAGCATCCGGCTATAAGCACAGTATGATTAAAAGCATGCTTTTGGCATGAAACAGAATTTTTACTATGAAAATTTACCCCTTTATACGCTCACCTGACATAAAAAATATGTTTTAAAAAATTGTTTTATCGGCCATTGGTAGCTCCAAGCCTGCAACCAAGTGTGTACAAGTATATAAACTTGACAACACAGAGGAGAAAGTTTTCATTTATCATATATGGTATAACATACTACGCATGACATAATACATACATACAAATATATATGGAATTAATGATTAATAACTGGAGACTACTGTACTCAAATGACGCTTTCTGATGCTGATGAGTGTGCTAAAACTAGCATACGCTTAACCTCACCACTGCCAGTAAAATGTCCCCAAAATTCAGAGTTTTGCAGTCTTTCTTCTTTCTTTATAATAACCTTTTTAGTAACTTTTGGTTTAAGGTTTATGCATAATACACAAACTTTCGTCACTGATCCCTATTCAGTGACATCCTCTTTGCCTCTACAAGCCTAAATCCTCTCTTTTTTATTATTTCTGAAACTGC
>JARBEQ010109319.1:0-12617 GCA_030265355.1 Tritonia tetraquetra | reverse complement strand
CCCCCCCCCCCACCTGAGATGTGAGTGCGAGGCAATGTGTTTTTATAAAATTTATGTTTCATTTTTATTTAGACTGTTTTTTTCTTTCAGGCAGAAGCGCAGCGTACAAGTCTTAGAATTTCAGAAATCAAGAAAGGGGTACAAAGTGGACTGAAAGCTGCTGGTAGGTCTAAATCTAAACAAAAAACCCATAATATTCAAATTTAAATAAGGTGGCGTTTATGTACACTGCAGAATTTGGTGTACATTCTGTTTGCATTTATGTACACCGCAGAATTCGGTGTACATTCTGTTGGCGTTTATGTACACCACAGAATTCAGTGTGTTTCGTTTGCGTATTAATATTCCACGGCAGAATTCGCAGCGGCAATGTTCGCTCGAAATCACGAAATCGGATGTTCAGTCTGGAACAAAGCATGATGCGCGTGCAGCCGCTGGCTCAAACTTCGAGTGCTGGAATGAACAATGAAAACAACGCTATTTTCAATTCACGAAAAAGACGAACCCTAAAATCCACCGTTTATATTTATAGACTGTTATTTGATTGGCTGTTATTTATAAACTCAACCCTGGTTTCCCCACAGTTTTGTCATTAACGGAAGTTACAAAGTTTCTATAAATAGAGGTGTAGGGGTCTAGCTAGCACAGGGCAGTACATTTACTCCCCTCGCATCACCTGCCTTATCAAGGCCGACGCGAGTGGGTAAGTAAATTTACGCCCGGCGCCCTACTCGATTTATCATGCTTGCGGAGAGTAAATTTAATCCCGAGAACCTTTGAGGGTTAGTTTATTTTTATCAATAATTCAGATCTTTTTATTTTTTAAAAAAATTGTTTTGTTTTGTAATCGATTAATCTTAAAACCTGTGGTATTGCACAGTAAATGTAAAGTTAAGCACATCATGCAACCACTTTTTATTTCTTCATTTCACTCAAATCAACATTTAGATTTTAAAAGCTAACGGTCCACAGTCTTTTCAGTGCTTATTATTATTTTCTAGTACTAGTATGTTTAATTTGGATAAGGATCTGGGGGATAATTCAGGAGTGAAAGTAAAAGATTCGAGTCAAACGAAAATCTTTGAGTCCTAAAGGTGAGATGGAGCAAATTTTACTTATCACGGAGCGCAGACGTACGAGGAAACCATGATGTCACTTTGTTGTCACTGGGATTTCCCTAGACAGAGAGAGAAGTTTTACGATAACGACGTAATTATGAGACATAAATCTAGCTGACGATTTTTTTAAAAAGATAATATCAATACCATAGCAACAGGTATCACAGACCTGCCAACCCGTACGATTTCGCATATTTTAGTACGTTCTTTTAAGCAAAATATGGGGATACGATTTGACTTATTTTTCCTCTTTCGGAGTACAATTTTCATGTCGGGTCGATCAGAGCAGTCGTATCGAGCGATAAGAACTTTTTTCTGTGAAATAAAAAGTGTTCCTGATGTATTGGAGCTCTTTTTATCAATGAATTATTTGTTTACGCATGCGTACTGTACTATAGTTGTATCAATGCTCGGGGTATTTACAATAACATTTTTGTTTCCCAACTGGTATTATCTTTTTAGCAGTTTTTGATTTGTATTCTGTGAGTTCAATACTATTAAAAAAGAATCGAACGAATTCCGTGACGGAATACACAGATCTAGCTCGATCTTTAATCTCTGCTGTTCGTTAACTTTAACTTTATTTAGTGCCAAGATCGCAATCAGCCTTTTAAATTCGAAAACTAGTATCTTTTGATGAATCTATTCATTTGGTCACTCGCCAGACGGCAATGATTGTAAAACACTGGGCTTTTCTTGGTAGTTTACTGTTACGAACATCGACTCGCTGCAGTCTTTGTCTAGACAGAGTTCTACTTTCGTTTTCTCTCAACCGATCTGGTTCATCTGATCACCGATAAGAGTAAATTATGAGTTTTATTTAGATACCGTCTTTATCATCTTATTACTCGTGGTAAACCAGTATGTGTGAGATCATTATTAGGTTGGAAACAGGCTTGATTTCAGTAGAAACAGTGTGATTTACCCACTTAGCACACAGTAGGACACTAGTGAAAGGCACAAACAAAACCAAGCCATTTTAGCTTTTATCTCAACGTTTTGGGGGTTTTGTTATGACTTTGAATTTTTTAATGCTTAACACATGAAACTTTGCTGAAAATGTGGATTTTTACGCAGAAAATACTCTATTGGGCTCATGGAATTGTAAGCCTATTGTACTAGTACTATATTATATAGTATTTAATGTATTTAACTTGTTTAAATGAACATTTTGCTAATAGTATATATGTGACTTTACGCAGAAAATACTAGTTTTGGGCTGGTGGAATACTAGTTTCAGTCTCTGAGGGTTGGCAGGTCTGGTATCAATGTGAACGGTTTATATCTAACTTTCAGAATAACATGATTGAATCGTGATTTTTGGCCTAAATGTCAAGCTCTTAAATTGGCGGGAGTGAACCTCAACTTTATGGACTTTTTTTTGTTAGATCACCTAAACATATCGATCTGAAACTTACAAGAAAGTGAAATAAAATATTCATCAAAACAAAACAAATAACTGGCAGTAGTTTTGTCAAGCAGCTTTTATTTGTTTAGGTATAAATAGAGCGCAAGTTCTGTAAGGGGGTCCCAGTGGTGCAGAGTTACGGTTCTTGCCGCTGAAGCGAAAGGTACCGGGTTCGAATCCCGGCAGTGACACTGTCGGTATTTTTTTCCTCGAAACATCGGTGAAAACCTATAAGCCACTCCTCTGATCCTATTCAGGTAGGTGGGATCAAGAACCTAGTCCTATCGGAGACAGACGAAAAACTCAGAGGTCCTGTGTGCGCGTTTGCACACGTTAAAGAACCCTTGGCAGTTTAAAATCGATAAGAGTAGGCTGCAAGGCCGCTGTCCGGTCAAAATTAATTCCTACTCTACCACAAAGGTCACAGTGGGTTGATCACCTGCTTGGCTTGATACCTTGATCCAGAGAAATCCAGCCTCATGGTGCTGGCCCTACACTGTAATGGTAAAAGGGAACTGGATAAGAAAGTTCTGTAAGTGCCGAATAGCAGTCTACCCTAAAATAAGCAATGCTCAAGCACACCTGCCGTGTACATTAATAGATTATATTTGTGTCAAAACAAACTAAATCATAATATAATCAAAATCAATTTGGTGCTTTGTTCTTTATTTGTTCCAATCCCCTTTTGTACCACATCACAGTGAGGGGGCTGGCCCTTTTTAGACATAGAGTCAGAGATACTGTGGATTGATAATTAAAGACAAGGAGACAAACTAGCCTCTCAGTGATTAGTCAAATTAGGGGTAAATTTATTTTGAATTTTACCTGGCCAGCAGTTTCTCATCTTTTGCTGCCCCTACCCAAAGAGTTGTTTGATCTCTCTGAAACTGAAGAAAAAAAACGTTTTAAAATAATTTTGTAAGGTTTGCCCTAGAATCAAACTTGATACCAATTGATTATTGCGGGATGCTTACTCACTCAACAATTACAATAGCAATTATTTTTTGTGAATAAACAATGATTAACTCTCATTTTTCACAGGTTGGGATAGAAAATTGCGAAATGCTGTTTACCACTACATGAGATCTCTTCAGCACAAAGGGTTACCAAATGGAGTTTTTAGCTCAACAGAACAATTAAAAGAGCCTCTCACATATGTGAGGAAAGCTCAGCAAGCATGGGAAAAGAAGATCTTAAAGAGTTTGAACAGCATGTGTACTGAGCTCACAATCCCATTGGCAAGAAGGGTATAAAGATTTTGCTAAATTCAATGCCGTTTTAATTTGCAAGCTTGTAAATTTTACGTACATTTGTGGGCTATCTAAAATAATAGAACAGAATGGACCCATTGTTTGTTTTTTAAAAGTTAAGTAGTGTACTATATTTCAAGATTATTCTTATTGTCTAGTGTTGACATAAAATACCATATCGGAAGAGAAAAAAATGAGATGGAAACAAAATGTCTTTTGTTTGTGCAATGAGGTAGATCTGACGTAGGCTGTTATAGAACAAATAAGTTGAAGTTTTTTGCCTCTCTTCTGATGTTTTGTCCTCTTTATTCAACATTAGTTATTGCGTATTTGTTATTTATTAATTGATTTTACATTTCATTCTAAAGCGCCCAGAGAAAGAACACAAGGACATGATGGCTAGATGGACAGAGCTTGGAGCTGATGGCCCAGGTAAGTTTGATTTTTATGCTCCTTGTATTACTCTTACGTTTGAAAATTGTTGCAATGTTAATGTTAACAAAACATGTTCTTGGTTCATCGTTATTTCAGGCAGGGCAGGGAGCTGAACATGGCAAATTTAGATGGACATCATTATTTGTTTTTGAATAGAGATGAGCGGTTTGTAATAATTATTTTGTCTGACATTTTTTTTACATTTTCCTACAACTGTTGAATTTGATTTTGGTGTCATGACTTTATCTTTATTTCCACACAAGTTCAGTATGTCTTCTATATTCAAGCCACCATTGTAAAAACTCATCATCCTTACAATGATTATCATGATATTACTCCTTTTGGATAGGTTCGATATTCATTCTAATCACATCTAAATGATTACGGAGATGATAAAATATCACATTTTTCATAATGAGATATGTTAACAAATATTTTTTTCTTCTTTTAATCATTCTTATTGGAGAAGAAGGTGAGGCTCTTATGTATAGTTTGGAAATGTGCGTTCGGGAATTGTGTGAGAAAATGACTGAATGACCTTGATAGAGTTACAACTCAATGCACATTTATTTCTTGAAACAATACAGAAGAAAAGATATCCATTACTAGTCTATTTAAAAATTACTTCATCTGTAATCTTTGATTATTCATGTTTAAAGCTGTTTTGTATTTTTATGTATTTCATGCTTTTAAAAAATATTTGTTTACATTTTCTTTCTTCTCAACGTTCACTTTGTTAGCTAATTAATTGCCCTGTTCAATTTCTTTTTTTTCTTTCTTGTATAATTATACTACTAACATTTCTACTAGCCTTCATGAGAGGAAGCTCAGGAATCTGTAGAGGAATAGGTGAGAAATGACCTGCATCTCAAGCTTACATTTGCTCTGAATGTTGTGAGCTTATCCACGTTGTGAAATTTATTGAGTTGATGATATTAACTTCCACCTTTTGTTTTATTTCAATGAATATACCAGGGAACATGGATAAAAGCAGAATATGTACATAATATGTGTGTAAATTGCTATATCATATATCAAATATCCAGCCTATCTTGTGTTGAAATTAATGAATTATTGAATGTTGTGAGCTTATATTTAGTGATGTGAGTAGAAACGTCTTTCAGACCTTGAACAAGGTTTTTAGAACATATAATTTATTTGTCAAAGCATTCAAAATTCTTAGAAAAGATCCCTTGAAAAAAATCATAACCTAGGTTGTTTATTTTAGTGGACTGTGTTTCTAATATATTTTCACTACTAACTACAATCTGCTCGTCAGTGAAATACTTGTAATTATTCTTTTTCTTCATAACTGTTTGAATACATGTTACATTTGACTTATCAATCATTTGTGAATTTATAACAACAGCACAATATGCCCATATTTTCATGAGCTATAATTTGAAATTATATCAATCACAGAGGTCTATCGTAGAATAATCCAAAATATTTGAATCATCTTTTTGAAGAACATGGTATAACTAGACAATCGTCAGGCAGTAAAATATTGAATTGACACTGTAAAGAAAAAAATACCATATAAGGAAACAACCAAATTATGAGGAATGAAAGGAGAGGAATGAATGTCTGAGGTGGATTGGAATCATTTTCAGAGTATAAAAGTTAAGTCGTATTAGTATTATGAGATCGTTTATCCCTCCCTCATGTGCAGAAATTGTCTCATTTCAGAGAATGGAACATTCAAATTTTCTCTTGCAGGTAAAATTTGTAATTTACTTTCGTGCTGAATTCATGGAGTTTTCAATTTCAATTTTACTCTGTGAAATGAATGTTGGACGGAAATTTGTTACCCCCCCTTTCATTAAATTTCACAGCATGTATGAATTTCAATAGAAAAATTGCCTGAACTTTCCCTGCTTATACCCCTATATGTATTTCTAATAGCTAGAAAATGATTTTTAAGCATCAGATAGAATCAAGTATCATTATGAATAAAGCAGGGCTGTAAAGTGAATATTATAAGTATGCAGTGGATTTCAGATATTATGATATGATTACAATTATTTTTATGTAAATCAAAATCTTATCTAATCTATAGTAAAAATGGATGTAACCAAAGTGTGTTGAGATATACAATTTATGTGTAGGAAACATTCATATTTTAACCTAAGTCTACCCATTTTAAGTCAAGTGGGCTCTGCACTGTTTTCTTTTGAAGAAAATAAACACTTTCATCCTGTCACAGAATTGAGTATTGAAATTATCACATCATTTCACAAAAGATAAATAATCTATTTACATATATGTGTCTATAGACGCTAATTTTGTTGTTGTTCTCAACTCCATTAAAAAAAGCCTTACTTTTCAAATGCACGTAGCGTTTTATAATTCCTGTGTTTGGTGAAAAGTACACAATGTGAGTTATTGTGCACCGTCTGGCCATTAGATCAACATTCTTTTCTTGGTGTGTTCAGCTCTCATTTTGTGGCAAGCACAAAACGTGTAAAACATCATTTTCTTTATTTTGTGTTTTCTTTTTGAAATAAATCAACATGGTTTGCTCTACACATTACCAGTTAATTGTTGCAAGGAAGAAACACTTATTTCAGTTCTTAAATTGATCTCTTTCTTTGACTGCCAAGGTTGTAAGAAGAAACCAGAAAATAAAGAAAATTATGTTTTACCCATTTTGCACATGACACAAAATGAGAGCTGAACATACTAACACAAAAGAATATTTACCTAATGGCCAGGTGGTGGCCAAAAGCTCACATTGCATACTTTTCACCACACATGGGATTTGTAAAATGCTACATGCATTTGAAAAGTGAGGCGTTTTTAATGGAGTTGAATATATTTGTACCCCAAAAAATAGGTTTAGAATTGTATATCGTGTAATCCATGCTTTTTATATTATCATTCTGTTTCTGCCTTTTCCACACCTCATTCTTATTTCAATGTTTGTCAAAAGTACTGTTGGTGCCATTTTAATTCACAGATAAATTTGTATTATATAATTGAAATTCATTGATAAATGTTTACCTCAGTATGCTTTTTTAAAATTGTAGTAAATATTGATTTTTGCTCTGACGTCTTCTTTTGACAATTTTTCCTACCTAATCATATGAACACTCAATCCTCCAAAATGAAGGGGTTTTTATAAAAAAAAGAAAAATTTATATTTATTTTATATTATAATAAAATAGACTCACTTGCCAGGACGATCGTTTCTGTGCTAGTACACGTCTTCAGTCGGCTAAAACTGTTGCGCTGTCTTGGTGATGATGCGTTTTGTACTGTTGCACTGTCTTGGTGATGATGCATGTTGTACTGCTGCTTTTTGGTGTTTGGTGCAAAACATGCAGAAAATTGCAGACGATTTGGTGCAGATGGTAGATATATGTGTGTGTTTTGGAAGGTAACAGTTCTGTAAGGTGCCCCTCTTATTCTAATTTTTCTTTCAGCATTGTTCAGTCATTTTGATGTGAAGTCCCTTTATGCCTTCCTGTGTTGTTTTCATTGCTATTGATTTCATTGTAATCTTTATTTCTGCAGCTAATTGTAATGTCATCATATAGATTTTGATGGTCGTTGGTAGGGAAAGTAAGATCCATTTTAATGGATTAGATAGTGAAAATTTAGAATATGATGAATGTTGTAAGTAGTAATGATTATGATTACTTGAGGTATTAATAATGATAATGGTATTAACAAATAATTTTCCAAAACATTAAATGAACCACCAAAGTAACAAGTTCTCTGAGCTAAATTTGTCAAGATGCCACTCGTACTCTCTTTGTAATTTTGACTGATCATGCACAATCTTTGTGAGTGTTGTTTGTAAAATCAAATGTGAGTAGATATGTTAAGATCTAAATGGGACATGGATCGCTTACAGTTACAGACCCCAAAAGGATCAAAATTTGAATACAGAAGAGCCAAGGCCATTAAAACTGATGACTCTAGGAAACCTGCCACTCATTCCAATTTAATTGGAATAATTATGATTTTTTGGGGTGAAAAGTCACGCACTGCAATTCATCGTAGTTAAAAAAACAAAACAAACTCCGCCGTTTTCTTTCAACTTTTTTTTTCATATTTCTTTTCTGATTTTCCATTTCGGTTGTGTGGGAAGTCTATTCTAGAACAGAAATTCTGATTAGCCCATCTGCTTTGCCGTGATAAGGACTATTAACAACTTTACTTGTTTTTGTTTGATCAAGCCCCATTTCTACCACAGAGCAGTGTTGGGGCCAGCCCTATGTTCATCCATAAAAGGCACACAAGATACCCACCATAAATGCAATATTAATCAAAGACGGGCCAATAAACAAATTGTTGGTACCCCCTCAGCTATTGATAAAAACTGGGAGGTTCTACCATTCTGGGCAATAACACCTTTACTACCAGGATTAAATGCCAAAATATTCCATAGAAGACAAGAGGCATTGTTTATTACCATAAGCAAATACTCAAAGGATATCGAAACTCACAGTCAAATGAAATCCTGAACAATAATGAACATGAGCTAGAAATAGAATATGATTTGTAATGTACTGACTGGCCACTGGTCACTTGATCTTTTGTGGAAAGTTGGACTGGATGCTTTTAATGCAATGGCCAGTGGTAGTGAAAGGGTTAGCATGGATAAGATGGATAAGATACACAATCAAAATTATGTTTAAAAGTAATAGTTCTGGTAGCAGTATTAATGAAAGTAGTACTTGTGGTTATAATGTTAATAGTAAGAATGGTGATGATATTGTGATAATAATGATGTAAATGATAATGACAACCTCTTATGTATTCTAGAATTCATCTTTACTTCAGTAGTGTTGTTTTGTTTTTTTGCAGTATTGAATGAATATTCATTGATACTGCAAGGTTCTATTCTGACATTCTTACTTTAATAAGGAGTTAAATATTAGCTTTTATGATATAATTATACTATTGAGGATTACATTAATGATCAAACATTTTTTTTTCTATCAAACTGATGAAAAATATTTTCCAACATATTTACAAGCCTTGAACGTTTTCATCCGTCTGTGCTACAGTATGAACAGAAGAGCAGATTTTACCCTTGAGTTCATTATTATTATTAGTTTGTTATGTCATTATAAATCTATCTTTTCAAGTGACTGCCTGCATGATGGCATATACATGGAATGCTGTTGTAGCACTTGGGACATAATTTCCCTCTTTTTATATGATTATATATGTACTAAATTATTCTTTTTCAAGTCTTCATTTCTATGGATTGAAATTACACTAGAATTGAACACTGTTTGCCAATTGATGACTTAAAAGATCAGACCATGTTCAAGAGCAGAAAACAAGGTTTTATACATTCTCAGGTTTATTGGAATACTTATGAAATATTTTTATTACCCAGATCTGAGTCAAATCAGACCAGTGTATGCCCCAAAGGATTTCCTGGAAGTCGTGATCAGCCTGCAGAATCCAAATTGTACTAGTACAGGAAATGTTGGGTATGTGTATTGGAAATGGAATGCTTTATGTTTACAGAAAATTATGGAAGTCCTTGACCATCAGAGACCATAATCAACAACCAGAGTACCAATGTGCTGAAATCTATAGACTTTATTGCCAAAGTAAAGATACAATCATTGGACATTTATTAACAGAGGGAATAATGAAGAAGTTGGTTTGATCAATCGCCATTAAGATCCCAATACAGTGTTGGGTCCATCCCCTTGTTCCATAGCAAATAGCACACTAGACACACATCTGAATGTGAGCACTGCAACTACGACATGTAGCCAAATATAGAACTGGAAAAACTATGGATCCAAGGAGTTCACACGAAGATGGGATCATTTCACTGTGTGGGATGACGAAGAATGAGAATTAATCTTGCAAGAGTGGTTTTTGAAAAAGAGAAAAAGGGGACAGAGTGGTGTAAGAAAGCGATACAATTGCAGTTGATGAGAGGGAGGTTTGGGATTGTGATGAATGATAGCCAGTTGTGTGATATCCTAATGAAGCGTCATGGTGTACCTTTTATTTGTATCTTTCATTATGGAAAATTGAAACTATCATCAACTCTTTTCAACTCAAGATTCCAAAAGTAGTCTGAGCAGACACATGAATTTCCTCATTAACGCTGAAAGTCTAGGAAATAATTCCACAGGCAGGATTCAAACCCTATGACTACTGCTAGTTTGGGTATCACTGTTGGAGAAAAAGAGTGAAAATCTTGTTTCTTTTTACTATAGTAAAACTGTTTGTAAGTAACTGTTTCTTTTCTTTCTTATCAGGAGTTTTGACGTTCCTTGGGGTTTAATACAGATTCCTTTGAAGGTCAAGAGTTTGAATCAGTTGGTATGTAGATATTTTGATTTACTGGCACTAGATATCATAACTTGCCCAGAGTTGAGGGGGTACCCACAAGGGCTACAGTACTTTGTTTATTGGCCTGTCTTTGATTAATACTGATCAGCGTATTGCTCATGGTGCCAGTAAAGAGTTGTGGACACAGTGGGCTGATCACCTGCTTGTCTGAAACTCTCTGATCCAACGAGTTTCCGGCTCTGTGTTCAGTCGTGTTTGGTGGTCGGGTTGCCTGCATTTATGACAGGTATCTTGTGTGCCTTTCATGGCTGAACATAGGGCTGGCCCCAACACTGCTCTGTGGTATTAATGGGGCTCGATCACACAAACAAAATATCATAACCTGTTTATAATATAAATGTAGGATACAAATGTTGATCTAAACAGTGTACTCCATTTTTGACAAGATCAGGAATTATGAGATTTCAGGAGTAATAAGACATTTTGAAATCCCTACTTTTTTTCCCCCTTTCATTAGCTGTTGCATTTTTCAAATCTTGATGTTGACAATGTTATCCAAGAAGATTGAATGATGGTCTTATGATAAGATATTAAAAGATACATGTTTTTTAACAGTGCATTCCTTGCAGTTAATGTTTTATCTCTCTATCTAAAAAACAAATTAATTGAAGGGGAGCAGGCACAAGAGAAGTATCAAGCAAGGTTTGAAAATGTTAAAGTGCCAGAAAAACACAGAAAAATAACCTTAGGAAAATGGAAAGTTGACAGTGGGAATCGAACCCACACCGCGGCGTACGACAACACCGCCTAGCTGGAGACAGAGGCCACACTCTTACCAATTGAGCTAATTAGCCACTCCTAACTCAAGACATTAACTATATGAATATTAGATCGTCTCACTGTGTAATATGCACATATATTCTAACATTACACTCCGTCAGTAAATGTAATATCTCTGTTAAAAAAAAAAACAACCCCAGAGTAAATGTTGTACTCTCTCTCCATCCAGCGTATTCAATACAGTGATATGGTCATCACTCAATGTCAGACAGGCATTGATGACTTGCCTGACATACCGTCGGAACTGTTTGAAGTTGACAGACTCAAACTTGGCAAGAAAGGTACATTGATATATTAAAAAGTTTAAAGTTGTTAGTTTCACACCCTCAGCAACACATAATTGTAGGTCATATCAAAGGCAAGACCTCCATCTCGGATAGAACTTGATTCCATAAGCCATGAAAACCCCAGAAAGTTCAAAGGAAAAAAATTCTGCTGGGATTCGAACCCTGTACCTTCTGCTCCCATGGGTATCTTGTGTGCCTTTCATGACTGAAAGTGGGGTTGGCCCCAACACTGCTCTGCGGTATTAATGGTGTTTGATCAAACAAACCGTCTCACAGAGTGAAAGTGTTGTTAACACTATGCTACAAAGCCCTACTTTTGATATTACATCTCAAACGAGTCTTCGGAAAGTATTCTGCGATAGACCAGCGTCCTATCCAGAAATTGTCACTTGTCCGCTTCACGCTATCGAAACCGGGTTAACGGCTCTTAAGGACATACTTGATCAAACAAAGCTACAAAGCCCCACTTTTGATATTACATTGTTTTATCAAACATCCAACCCGATGGAGTAAATTCCCCTCAGTTTTTATTATAGCTGATGGGTATCTACAAGGGGAACATTAATTTGTTTATTGGCCTTTTTATGATTGATACTGTTCATTGTTTATGATTCCAACTATAGTAAGTAGTGTCACAGCCAGCTCTATGTTCAGCATTGCTGAACACAGTGTTGAAAGAACTGATATCTATTTTATATTTTTTTACTTCATTTACTAACTCTATTTCTTTACCCTTAATGGATATAGTATTCCATGTCCCTATGTTCAATTCCGTTTCCGTGCATGAGTCGTCACCGTGTAATCAATCCATGAGTCGGGTATATGCCTGTTGCTTTGAATCAGTTGGGTTCGGGCAAGTAGGAGATTACCCCAATGTGACCTAGATAAGTGGTGGGGCTGCCACCTCAGGGCCCCTTACCTGGCCCTGTGACATCTTGGTCTGGATCTTTATTTGAGGCCTTCCCAATATGGTTGTACCTGTTTGGTATAGCCCTCAAAGTCA
>JARBEQ010109208.1:0-11781 GCA_030265355.1 Tritonia tetraquetra | reverse complement strand
CCCCCCCCCCCCCCGACAGAGCGGAGCGGGTACGGAGTCGCTCTGTGTGCAGACGATCCTGGGTTCAAACCATGACGACGAGACGTGGGGATTATTTTCTTTTGACTTTCTCGGAGTTTGATGGCTATGATCGTGTGGATTCCTAATGGAATCAAGTCGTGGACCATAAATCGGAGGTTCTGCCTTTGATATTACTTATAATGAATTACCAAAGGCGCACAACTAACAACTTAGAACATTAAATATCCCTGTGCGTCTCGTTGGTAATAACTTCCCTCTTTAAATCTAAATGATACAAGGCATGTTTTATTGGAATAGCAGTCGGTGCCAGACATGCGCATCTTGACAGGGAGGTTGCTGGGTTTGAAACAACAAATGAAAGGGCGACACCCTCACTGGGATCTAGCCAGCCCTTTCTACCTGTAAATTCACCACAGGTGGAGGCTGCTCTCCATCATTTGGTTGATTTTTCAAGCACCTTTTTGCCGTTTTTATTGGTTACAATGCTATAAATCTACGTGTGAGAGGTGCCGGCCATGTCGAAACAGAAATGTATAAAACAGAGATGGCGAGAACAAGACAGTCAATCATTTTCTGGTTGTTTCCCTGTTGAGAAAATATTTGATGAATCGCAGCTTTGAAAATACGATGCATATTTACAACAATTATTTGACAGATTAATCTTAGAAATCTGTTTATATATTATGTTGCACCCTTAATATCAGTAACACATGAAAAAAAAATTATAACAAAATCTGAATCTTGATTCTTGTTGGAATATTTACAATTCTTAAAAAAATGTTTTGCTTGTATTTCTGTTGATTTTTAATGGTAAGAGAACTCATGTGGTTTATTATACTGTTTTATGCCCTGGTGGATTATCATTGTTCACGTTCTATTCAATACCTACAGTTGCCGCGCAGCACTATGTGAACTTAAACCATGGAACTTTTAATAGAGATAAAGCTGATTCTACACCTTGTTAATTATTCTATCGCTGCGTTTTAGAAATTTAACGACACGCTGAGACGAAATGAAAAATTCATACAATACGGTCCGTGTTCGAAACATTACTACTGTGGTTGTATGGAATATTTTCTAGCATCGCATCGTAATGATTCCAGAGTTTTGAAAGGGGTGTTTGATGCATCTATAAATCTCTGGAACATAATATTGAATTGAATTAGAGTTGGAGTAAGTATTACATTAACGCTACTGAACGGAATCCACTGTGTACAATCTGTATCCGGATATTCGAGAAGTGTTCCTATCGATAACAGGGGATTTCTGTGGAAGAGACTATTTCATGGTTCACACTATGCAGGCTGGTAATAAGACACGTTGTGCCATCGATTCTCAATGGTAAGTTCTTGTTCTGACATACACATATTCACGAATTGTTTTCTTGTGATTTTCTATTCTTGTTTCTTTAACTCTCTTCTTATTTGGTATTGATTTTTAAAAGTTTACTGTGATTACTTTAATAAAACCAATTACAATTTCTGTGGTACCCCAGTTCCCTTGATATCCTGAGCCAAGAATATCTATTAGATGGTCTTTCCTAAGCGCGTATTAATTATACTCCTCGGTTGATCTAACTCTGGTCGTAACCACTTGGTGACGAGCGTCCTTAATAACCGCTAACGGTACAGCTTATCCAGTGTGATTTTGATGTATGTATGTCTAGTTTGTATGCTGTTGATAATGTTAATGTTCTACTTAAGAGTACGAACTCCACCTCATCGGGCAAGGCCCTTCAATACATACCCACCCCCGGCCGCTTCGATATTTAAAGTTACGACATCATTCCTTGTTAAAAGCGAATACAGTACTCTTATTAAAAGACATCCGGTTGTAACCTGTCTATTGATTACTATACCTATGCAGCATTTAATACAGTGGCGTGTGTATTATAACCAATTGAAAGAATGGTAGAACATTAAATGCATAATCCATACCATGTCATAAAGTTAATTGAATATTATTACATGCATTGAAGAAGACATCCCATTATATTTCAAACAATTCATAGCTGTACAGTATTGTTCTACACTGCACGCATCCGGTCATTATAATGTAGGTATAATAGTTGTGTGTAGTGAAAAAGGTTATTGGGCGTCTCATCAAAATCGGTGAAGTGCAACTTGTCTCAATCCTATCGTCCTATCTCGTCCAATCATTAGTGGATATCACACACGAGTGTAGTTGGATATCATTGTTATTCCACGAGTTTTTATCAAACTGGTATTGACGCGAGTTTTATGCGAGTTTGATGAAAACGAGTGGAATAACAATGATACCCAACGATACGAGTGTTGTATCCATGTTTAAATCATGTTACGGGGATTCAAACTAAAACATAGCTATTTCAACAGCAGACTTTAAGACTTTCAACATGATTCACTCTATAACTGTATCACCTCGAAAACTCCGCTTAGAAAACATGAACTTTTACTTCGTGAAATTAAAACGAAAATAAAGATAACTACAGGTATATTTTAATTTGTAACAGGAAGTTGTTGATTTTGAATTGTAACGATAAATAGTATCAATTATTGAGCTAATAAAAACAAAAGGATAGTTCTAGTCTAACAACTTTGAGTGCTAGAGCATAGAGAGTTATATCCCTTGATTTGTTTGACACAAAACATAGATAGTTAATAATAATGATGATAATGATAATTTATATTTGTATAGCACCTAATTCCATCAAGATGCTCAAAGGCGCTTGACAATGTCATAACGACGTAACAATATCGAGTGAAAACAAACAAGGCTGTCCTCCGTCTCTTTTTTTGAAGCTTGTATTTCCTGTTAGGTCTGAGGATACGTTTCCGTCTTTTTAGGGGCGCAGTTTATCGAGAATGTTCAAAACTATTTGGTTCAAAGTATTGCTTTCTCTTCAATAGGATGAGCTTCTGAAACAAGTTCTGTCATTCGCGACTTGTAAATATCAGATCTGAAATTATCAAGGTTAATGTCCTTAGTTTTACGATAAGGGGTGGTGAGTTGGCATGGCTTTGGTTTTGTAAATTCAAGGATTATACTATGGTGTTCAGAAAAGTAATTACGCTCAACAGGAAGATCAACAATAGACTCATCATGGCTGCCGTTGATTTCAAGGTCAAGGATATTTCTACCATCACACAAGAATTAATTATTCGTAAAAAATCAATGTCTGTTGTGTCGTATGCGTTGTTTTCATGTTTGTTAAAATCACTAAAGGCAAATATTCGGTCAGAATTCAAGGAGCGCTCCATTATAACGTTTGGAATTCATTAAAAAATATTGCTATTGTTGATTTGTTTTTACCAGACGTGGGTGGACGGTAGATTGTAATAAACTTGTATGACTTGTTGTTTTGACTCAAACGACAGTCAAGCATTTCAAATGACGATGGTTGAACTAAAACCTGTCAAACGGTCTTATGATAAAACCATTAATATTTAGAAATTTAAAACAATACTAATTACTTACAAAAATATTTTTCTACGAAATAAAGGCAGGTGTCTACTATTTAATGGGAAGATTCAAAACTAAAAAAATTGTTTCTAGAATATATGTAATTCTATTCGGTGACCGAATACCTTAGTAATCTTTGGTTTACTGTTATTTCACACGTTATTTCATGGTACCGTTTTCCTCTTTACGTCACTAATGCCCACAATATAACCTAAAACGAATATTATGCCATAGTATGCAATTTTTGCACTTTATTTCCAAAGTACGCCATGTTAGTGCTACGCGGAGAAATTATTCTATTTTACAACTAAATAATATCATATATACTAAAATAATATATACAACCAACAATTAAAAAAAAAAATTCATATATAAACCTTTTCTTATAATATCAATAGATTGAGACAACGGATTTCCACGATTAAGTGGTCGAAAGAATAGAATTCCATGATCTACTTGAGAGCAATCGTCGTATTTGTTGCACCACTTCCTGTTTAAGCGCAAGTTATAGCTTAGTTCAAAAGAGACATTTCCATCTATCTGTTTTGGTCTTACCCACGCACATAATATTTCCCAAACAGTACATTCCGATTCGTCACCAAGATAAGAAACCAAAATCTCTGAACGTCTATGTGTTTACTGCCCCCGCATTCCCTCTTGTCATGAAAAAAGTTATTTTTTCTTGTGAAATAAACGAAAAACAACCAGACAAACAAATCGAATGAAAACTGTGGAAGAGAGTTACATATTCAAAATAACTTTTAGTGCAAAGAGTTGACAGATATTTTGAGTTCTCGGGATTTTCCAATTTTTGTAGAACAGAAGGTTAAGGTCACCGTTGGGGAAAACTACTTGAGAAAAATGATTAACTTAGATTTGAATCACACGTGTTTGGTTTTGATGACTGCTTAATGTTCAAAGAACATTTTCGAACGTCTCACAGTTGTTTGAATTGCATACTCTTCAAAGGATCGAGGTCATCTCGAAGATGGTATCCCCTATTTACGCATTCATTTCCAATAGGACTTGAAGTTTCCACATTGATCCATAGGCCATGAATTTTATCGATAAGAACTCGTAGATGTGTTTGGTCATACACACTTGGTAACACACAGCGATGAGGATGTTGATCTTGAAGAGTTTACATTACGCCAGCACTCAAATTCAATTGAATTGAATTAACAGTTATATCCGAATGTAGGCCTCAAAGGAGCCAAAAATACTGTCTATAAAACAATTTAAAACGAGAAGCCAAGCAAGGTTATTAGCACCCCAGTCAGGCTGTGTATAGATGTAGGTTTATTGAATAGTATTGTAAAACTTAAATGGGACGAGTCGCATCTCCGGAGCGTCGTGACGTAGCGGTAACGAATTCGCTTTATACGCAGAGGATCCTGGTTCGAATCCCGGAGACGACGGACTTTATAACCTTGACCATGTAGATTCCTTATGGAATCAGGCTTTAATAACACCTTTAACGTGTTGGTAAGGGTGTAAAACTAACAACTAAGCTTCTTTGTTTTCAAAAATATGTGGGATCGGGACGAGTTACACCTCGCCTTATTATCCTCCACCCCCACCACCCCCCCCCCTCTCTCTCTGGTAAATGAATATTCATATATATCGGATGTGTCTCGTATTATTACATGTTATGTCTAAGACGACTTCTCCCACTAGATTCTCAAACATGTCAATCATATTCCCGTACTTATACTGTATCGAGTAAAGATGGACAATGTGAAAGTGACATAAAAACAGCCATAGCAGAAGAAAAGTTGAATGTCAACCGTGGGAACCGACACCAGCGAACGGTAACACCATCCAGCGGAGCCAGAGCCAGACTATTTACCAATCGGGCTAATCCGCCACCCCCAAAAAGATGGTTTCGCAGTCCAGGTACTGCATGAGGTCATATCTCCGACCACGCCCATTGCGTAGATGCATACGGAAGACAAACAGGTTTCACTGTGAGCTAAGCCGCTGGCGTTTTAAACTTACGCGGCGGAACAACAACAACAACCACAACAACAACAACAACAACAACGAATACAACAAACAGATATGGACGAACATGGAAACAAGTTAATTTGATTCATACTTAAGCTACGTTTCGTAAACAAAATAATATTTATGTCGATTATTCTCACACTACTCAATGTTCAAAAAGTTAATATGAAAAAGCCCCCAACGCTGCTCTGTGGAATTATGGGGTTCGATCAAACAAACAAAGTAACGGCACATCAGGCACAATTTCATAGACGGGTGTTTTCTAATAAACCTGTAGTCTTGACTAAAGTTTGTTAAGGCTATTCTATCTATTATGATAGATCTTAGATACGAGAGAATCTGATAAATGCTTTGTAACTCCCCCGACACTGGTCATACAATTGACATACTTAACATTGCAGTTGACGATCCTAACTTCGTCCTCTCTCGGATGGTCCCTCTTGCCCAAATGTTACTTACTGTCGTGCTTTTCGAATACGTTGTTTTACACCATCCTCAACTCCTCCATCTTTGTTGACGGTGTTACTCAGGTAGTAACACCCATTAACATCCTCTAAAGAACTACCATCGAATTGTTACTTGTCGTCTTGATAAGAAGAATTTTTGACTTTTTATTATTGATTTCTAATCCAACACTTTTTGATGTTGTATTTATGATATGTGTTTTGTCTTGCATCTGGTTATAGTGACATTCTCTTATGAAATTGAACAAATTAGCAATAATAGCAAATGATTGACCGAATGCTAAAAAAAAGGTTTGAAGTTTTACGCCATTATCAAAGGCGGTTCAAAAGAAATTCAGAAGATTTCATGTGAATCTCTAGACAAAAAGCAAGTCAGTGATAATTTATGTAAAGCTAGAAGATCACATGGGGAAGTGCACTATTTGCATACAAGTGTGTGTACGCCTGTAATAGGACACAAAAAGAAGCACACACTTATGTTGATGAAAAATACATAATATCAAATGGCAGAGAAAAGAGAAGCTCAAGCAACGCAATAAGGCACAATGTGCTCCAAAAACAATGGCTCCATTTTCTTGTATTTTGTCATGAATGAAAAGAATAGAAAAACTACGCTATTGGGCATTGAACGGAAAGCTGGGTTGCTTTGTGTCTCATTCAGCAAAGTAATGACGTCATTTCCTTTCTATTCTAAAATGAATGAACATGTTTTTATTTCTTTTTGTCAGTAGAAAGGTTTATTTAGATAACCATTTCTGTCCTCTCTGCTTTCTTGTGAATTAAGTACAGTACCTTGAATTTATTTTCTCTTGCTGGAACGTTAACTATTTTGCGCTCAGGGGGATTTGAAAATGTGTAATGAAGTTGGAGGAAAGTTGGAGGCATGACAAGTCGAAATGCATGGCATTAGCGAGACCAAAGCTTTTATTTTGTTTTTTCATGCCACGCCTTTGTCACGCCGACTGGATCAAAATCCATTGATAATGTAAGCGAGTGAGCCGCTTTATAAATAATGCTTGCCAGGCGGCGGTTTAGTGATGTGACCAGGGAATACTGTCAGCAACGAGTGGGCTTCTTTGGTTCGTAGGCTTTATTTCTATCTCATCCAGTTCCCTTTTACCATTACAGTGTAGGGTCAGCACATAGAGGCGCCGGTGGTCGAACGGTTAGCAAGCTGGTCGGTGAACACTCGCGCGCTGTGCTCTTAGGTAAGGCACTTAACTCTGCTTGCCTCACTCGACTCAGGTGTAAATGAGTACCCGACCGAGGGGAGCGAACGATCTTGTCAGAATGCTAGTGCTGAGGCACTTGTGTGCCTTTCATGATTGAACATAGGGCTTGCCACAACACTGCTCTGTGGTATTAATGGGGTTCGATCAAACAAACTTATGTAGCATAAAAACGCGATTTTGAAATCAATTCTCTCTTTAACTGGTAACCAGTGTAATTCATATAGAACTGGCAAAGAGTGCGCCATTCTCTTTTGCCGAGCAGGCACCTCGCACTGTATACTCCTCATGGTGTTGAGAAGGATACGGGAGTGTTATGGCCTGCCGGGGGGAAGCTATACATTGTAAAGCGCATAAAGCATGATGAACTTCGTGGATATGCGCTATATAAGTACTACGCTTTACTTTCACTTTTACCATGAGGCTGGATTTCTCTGGATCGAGGTATTAAGCCAAGCAGGTGATCAACCCACTGTGACGTTTGTTGTAGGAATTAATTTTGCCCGGAAAGCGGCCTTGCGGCCTACTCTTATCGATTTTCAACTGCCAAGGGTTCTTTAAAGTGCGCACACAGGACCTCCGAGTTTTTCATCCGTCTCCGATAGGACTAGGTTCTTTGATACCACCTACCTGAATAGGATCAGAGGAGTGGCATATAGATTTTCACCGAGTTTCAAGGAGAAAAATACCTGACTGTGTCGCTACCGGGAATCGAACCTGATACCTTCCGCTTCAGATGCGAGAACCGTACCTTTGTGTAGGCACGATGATGGGTTGTCTACGTTCTCTTCACTCTTCGCCTGGCCACTGTATACGCTGGAACTAACAAAAACAAATGAGGGGAAACAGTTTACTGTTTGGAATCTTCGTTTTCTCTTGAAAGACCGTGAATTCTAACAACTTTTTTCCGCATGTCTGCTGGTTCATTCGACGAGCTTCTGTGTAAATCACAAGACATCTGACCGAAGAATCATGTCAGAGAAACAAATTGTTTTGATCCGCTATTGTTTTACTGGAGTAGTCTAAATAGTATGAAACGTGATGGATACTCGTTGGGGTTTTGTATAGAATATACTCATCCTGATCATTATTCACATTTGATCATATTATTGAGTATTACAGCCAGTCTTCCGGTGTGCAAGCCAGCGCAACTTGAGGCTTGTCATAAACTCGGATAAATCAAGAATGAGGAAGGGCATCCAGCCGGTATAATATTCTAATTTTAGCACCAGCCTAACTATGACTTTGCTGTGCGTCCTTCTTGGCCCCTCTCTGGGTTAATGTAATCGAAATCGGACCATAATTACAAAAATGGAACGATTCCAGATATATTTCATGTAACCGAGTTTTTGGTAACTTCCCTCAATTATACAGATGAAGGATGCTATCGTTTGCAGAGCATCTAGGGATTATCTCTATCAAAGTTACATGAATCCCCCCCCCCCCACTCTCCCTTCTTTATGAGGGTATATTTAGTTGCCAGAGGTATTTCCGATCTCTACTTAGTGGACGCGAAAGCGACTAAGCCTTTTCTATTAAGAGATCTAACATCTTTTTATCGCTCATTCTGTTGATATGATATTTAGATCGTGGTTTAGGAATGGTTTACCTATATATAGTATTTGAAGAAACGAACGGTTATCGTCCTGTATTGTACAGTATGATTGCGAGATATTTAAACATAGTCTGTCCTTCATGTACAATGACATAAGGGCTGCTGGAAGTTAAAATAAATGAACAAGTGGGGAAAGGAAATGTATAAACTCCCAAAAGGGACAAATCACAGGGACGTAGAACGTTTCGGGCCACAGCGCTCTTCTTTCAGCTAACAGACAAAAAGCACATGACACGTAAATAGGTAGAGAAATATCCAACAATTCGATTAAGACCTGTCGTCAAGCCGGTCGGGAATCGAATGTTATACGTCCCTGTGCTTTGTCCCTTTTGGCAGTTTATACATTTCCTTTCCCCTCTTGTTCCTTCATGTAACAAAGAGTTATCTAATTCAAAGAAGAGAGTATAAAGAACAAGTCGTGAACATGTAGTATGACGGGTTAGACTTTGGTAGGACATCGTTTTAATCGTGTGTGTAGTTATTCATGTTAACATATTACATCCATTTCTGTGCATTATTCATATCACGCGTCCGGTTTTATAATAACACACCGTTGAATGTAACAGTTTAAAGTTATTAGTTTTACTCCCTTGGCAACACAGTATAGGTCATATCAAAGACTCCGATAGGACTTGATTGCATTGGAATTCAAGGGTCAGAGCCATGGAACTCGCGAAATTTCAAAGTTCTTTGTCTTGCAATCCTGTGCGTAAGTGAGAATATTTGTTGAAAGGTAGAGCGCACAGAACTTATATGGTTCTCGTGCATTAAAAAAAATAAAATATTTTAGAAGTATTCTGTTTTGGCAACATTTCTAATTTCGTATTTTTAATTGAGATAAGCTACAAGGGCAACAGGGTGTTTATTAACCTTTTATTCAATGATAGTGTTTATTTCAATTTCTATGATGCTAATAAAAAATGATTGACACGTTGAGCGTATCATGCGCTTGTCTGAAATCGTTGGATTCAAAACATTTCTAGTTCTATCTTTGGTCATAGATCGTGGTCGGGACCCCTGTATTCATGGCGGCACAATGCGCGATAATTTGTGCCGAACATGGGGCTGGCTCAAATGCTGCATCGTAATGTTATAAGATCGATAAAAAAAAATTCAAATTCAAATCAGTGTCAATGTCACACCAAGGAAATAATACGCCTACTAAAAAAGAGAAGTCCAATTAATTATGACATCGTTTTTATTTTATTTCATTTGTTTTTTTTTATTAGTTTGAGAAAATTGGGTCTCAGTGGGACAAAAAATGAATAGCATTTAATACCATTAGCAGTCTTCCATTTAATGCATCCTATGCATAGAACAGCTGAAGTTATTTCCGAATGTTAACGAATCAATACAACAATGAATGCTGTGATGTTGGGACTGACGGCCTGTTCATTGTCTTTTGCCGGATGCCTTAACACGGAGAAACTAACAGCACGGTTGAATGGATACTTAAGATCTAACAGGACCGATACTAGGCAGACCTGCTGCCCTGCTTACAGCATGAACTCACTTCCATCGCCTTTGATAATACCTATAATGTGTTGCCAAGGGTGTACACCTAACAATCCACTGGTGTGCTGAACTCATTTTATCACACAAAAATCAGTTTTGGATATTTCGGCGATTCTAATAGAACAATAAATGAAGAATCTATTTTTGTGGCTTATAAAATTCAACAATCCGATTATGGTGCTCCCCAGTGGTCATTCATCCAAGTACTAACCACGACTGCCTTTGCTTGACTTTACTAACCGGTTCATCTTGCTATCTGTTACTTTATCAGCACGTTCGGGAATTAGTTTTCAAGATTATGAGCAACCTCTTGTGAACAGAAAACCTAATGAATATAAAGCAAAAAAAAAAACCCAACTCCCTAAAAACAACACACCAGCTAAGAAAATGAATGTTTGGTTGTAAAATAAAAACTCTAACCGTTCACCTATTTCTATGAATTCTCCAACTCGATTAAACGGGAAATTATTGTTTACGTTTTTTGGCAACCTCTCATAAACAGCAAATATCAAATAAACATGAAACAAAATAGAATTAAAAAACCAGCAAAAAAAATGCCCAGAACAAAATGAATGTTTTTCAATGAATTCTGTAACCGTAAAAAAAGAGCACATCCATTATGAAATTGGATGGGCCATTGTTTAGCAGTTTGCTATTCCGGGCATTAATCTTTGCTGTATAATCCGAAAGGAAAGGCAGCATGCTATGTATCAAGCTGCTAAACAACATGCTGGGAATAACAATGACCCCCCCCCCCCCATCTTTTTGTACCGCTAGCGGAAATAATGTATTGTAAACGGACAATGCCCTTGGTCTTGCTACTTTTACGACGTCATCACGTCTGCATTGATACAGGATTTGATTTGTCTCATTGATATTGATAATACCGGTGTCGCCCTAGATAATTTTTTTTGTGTTTTTCTTTTCGCGATTGACCTGCGGGCGCCCACAGAGAGAACGCTAATTGCTTACGATGGGGAAAATAACAATGGAAAGTAACTTATTTTTAGGTGCTCTCCATTGTTCTGTTTCTCAGCGTGAGTTTAAGAAACAAGCCACCTCCATACCTCATAGAGAAGGCGCCAAACACTAAACACACATACACTAATTAATCAGTCACCATGTCATATTATTTTCACCACAACAAGAATAATTGAGAAAAAAATATTATGATCAATTGACCTTCCATCTCAAAAGATGTCCAAGTTTGTCATCGATAGCATAATCTGTAACGAAAATAGGATTTATGATGCGTACGATAGGAGGCAACGAATACGCTTGGTGTTTAAATGTGACGGGATTAAGTCGAGCATCAAATTGTCGGGACTGGACAAAAAGAGAGGCTGGAGAAAAGGGGAGGGAGGGAGGAGAACTTGTTTGAGAGAAGATGTGAAGACGAAGGGACCTCGACACGACTAAAAAAAAAATGTTTTAATCTCCACCTCTCTCTCTCTCTCTCTCTCTCTCTCTCTCTCTCTCTCTCTCTCTC
>JARBEQ010109098.1:0-13834 GCA_030265355.1 Tritonia tetraquetra | reverse complement strand
TCATCTCCCAGCAATGATGAACAAACGAACAAACTATGGCTCATCTCCCAGCAATGATGAACAAACGAACAAACTATTTTCTCCAAATTTCCTTTTTTGAAACTTTTGGGGTATTGATTTCAGGTTCTATATGAAAAGGGCAAAGTTTCTTCAAAAGCCTTTCAACTTATTAATGTCAACCTGGCTGCTGCCATCAAGGAACCTTTGTCCTCGGGCACAGAATTCTGGGAACCTGGGAAGACATTGCAGACATTGGCAGAGGAAGATTATTTCAAAGGGGAAGGGAAGTCAGAAGGAACAAAAGCAGACTGGCCACCAGTGCTAAAGAAAATGCTTTCGGATAGTAAGTTTCCTTTTTAAAATTTTCTTCTGACCCCTTAGGATTAAAAAAAAACCCTGAATTACTGGCAAAGTGTTCCAATATAGAAGTAGGGTCTAAGTTGGAGATTCTCCGGTTCTTACCTAAGATGATGAAACATTTTTGACTATTGAAACCTGATCTAAGGTCATTGAAATAAAGCAAAGTGGCCCTGGCTCTTAAGGGCATGAACTCCACACAATCAAGTTCATGTGTCAACAGCAGGCACAATAAAGAACCTTCATTAATTCTATACTAGGTGTTGGCTAGCTATTTTGTATATGATATTGATATTTGTTTGCAAGAAATATGATCCGACTTTGTGTAAATTGTGAACAGAGACCATGAGCGTTGTGCACACAATAATTTGTAAAACCATGTTAAGTGAAATTGGTTAGATTGATTTCTCTTTTTCACATCATCTTACGATAGCTGAAAGTTGTTTCTTTATAAGATTTCTGTTGTTTCCAGGTGATACCCTTGGTCTTACTGCAGATGATTCCTACACGCTGGCTGTCAGGGCTCTTGGTGCTTTGACGTGGTGAGTTGTTGCACGTTTTAATCCTTGCCCTGCAGGATTCAATTTCAAACAAACTGAACGTTGGATTCAAGAGAATGAAACGTTATTACTGGATTCAGTATTAAAAACTGTAAAAATTCATTTCTCTGACCAACACAGCAACAAAAATGACATTGAAACAATTTGTCATAATTTCCAGTTGAAAATGATCTCTTCCTAAACCCCATACCTTGAAAAAACAATACAGCAATGGCTCAAATTTATAGGAAAACAGGTCACTTATATTAGAAAAAATAACATCAACATTTTGACAAATCAATCGGCTGTAAGCCTCTTTAGTTATATGACATTACGAAATGTGTTTAGGGCCTACTAAGGCTGTGTCCTTTATTTTTTTAGCAATTTTTTTTTTGTAGCCCGAGATACAGCAGATATCTGCTTTTATTGACAATGAGCATTGCTGATTTTCTCCTCACATTGTATACATACTCTAACCTAGTTCTTGAGTTTGACAGATTCATGCTGAATTGGTATAGTTGAAGTTGGAAGAACGTTTTTGGAGTTTTTTTCTTCGTAGAAGTTGTTCATCCTCATAATTCTTACATTTTAGAAAGGGGCATCTGTGTCTCAGTGGACATGTCACTCGACTTTGGATGCGGAGGACTGGGTTTGAGCCTACGTAGCGCAGATTTTTTTCCTGGTCCTTTCAGAGTTTTCATTCACATGGAATCTTCTCATATGACCTTTATCTGTTGAAAAGGGCTTAAAACTTAAATCTTTAGAACTTTTTAAATATCATGGAAAGCAAGAAGACACACTGGTATGAAAATTATTTATTTTCTAAAGAGCCTAAAAGCTTGATGGTGTTGAGTTTATCCCAGTTTCCATGGGGTTAAGTGGACAAATGACAGTTTGTCACTCTCTGGTTAAGATACTGGTCTTTCACACTTTACTTTCCTGGCTGTGAGCTAGTGCTGTTATCTACACATGGCTCAGATGGGGTGATCAGATGTTGATCATCCTCTTGCTAAAGGTGACAGCTAATTGCGATGAGCGAGATTCAAACCCATGGCAAAGCTGTGAGAATGCAATGTCTTTTCTGCTTCCACCTTGCCACCATAGAACTGCAAGTTTAATTGAAAATATTTGTTTTGATTCCACCAGGTACTTTCAGTATTGCTTGGTAGATCATGAAATGCTGTCTATGAAAAAGTTTGAGGAGTACTTACCTGTGGATAATGCTGATGTACCCACAGGAGGAGCCAGCGGTACATTTGATGTGAAGCAACGTCATATGGTGAGAACTGATATTTGTCAACGGATTGATTGTTTGTCTTTAATGTTTTTATGCATGATATATAGATTTATCTAAAGCACATGTTACCAATAGGTATTTATCTAAAGCACATGTTACCAATAAACATTTATCTAAAGCACATGTTACCAATAAGCATTTATCTAAATCACATGTTACCAATAACCATTTATCGAAAGCACATGTTACCAATAAGCATTTATCTAAAGCACATGTTACCAAAAAGCAGTACGGTCCACCAGTACTGTCTAGCTATCCTGAACACTGCACGGCAAAGACTGGATCAGGTAGATAAGGCAAGCAGGTGTTTAACCCACTGTGCTTATGTGTATAAAACACAGTAGTATTGCTAGCTAGCTTTAAGGATGTCCTTGACCAATTGGTTTGGTTAAATCACTCACTTCTGGATGCAGACGTCTGTTTTTATTCTATGGACCGGGACCTTAGTTTTCAAGGCTCTGTTCTAGATATTGACATGTATTCTTCAACTTCTTTTGGACAGTCTATAGATGACTTTTTTGTGTCGACAGTGGTGTAAAACAAATATTGAATTTATTCTCATGTTGTCTTGGTACAGGTTTTGGATGGTGTGACTATGTTGAACTTAGACATTGTGAGAAATTCCCAAACAGGAACTCTTGAAGGATCTCTCCTTGAAAAGCTAAATATGTGTACCACAGCGTTCGGTAGGCTTTTTCTCTGATCTATTTTCACCTATCATCATCATCAACAATTATTATTTTCAATATTAATATTATTACTATTACTATTATTGATACGAGAAAATAACATCTGTTCTACAAATGCTCATGAGTTGTTTAAGAGGAGGTGGTTTGGTGAAATTGGTAGTGCCCTTGACAAAAGTGTCTTCTTTACTCCTAATAATCTAATTGCATTCAAATGTGTGCACACTGCACACTATTGAACACGGCCCGCACTTATCTTTTCTCTTATAACACAAGATCTAAACCTTAGCATACTCAATAAAAAAAATGTGAGAATGCTTTGTTCTCTTTGTCTTGGTATAATTGGACGAAATAAATATGAATAGATATCAAAATAAGCCTACGCCTGACTGTAAGCAAAATGGTTTATAATCCATTATTTTAATTATTTTTTCATTCTGTGGTCAAACAACTTTTCATGATTGCATCAGAGGATCTTCTTCTGTTTATATAAAAAGCAAATGGCCTCTTGCAGTACTTGAATTGTTTTTTATTTACTTCTAAACCTCTACACTTTAATCACATCCCTCATAAGGCAAAAGACTCTTCCACCAATGGTTGTGTGCCCCCCTCTGCCAACCGGGTCCAATCAATGACAGGCTGGATGCCATTGATGACCTCATGGGGTCAAAAGCTCAGGTCGATGAATGCACGTCACTGATGAAGAAATTACCAGACTTGGAGAGATTGTTGGGAAGGTAAGTAGTCATTTCGCCAGATGCTGCCCTTCCAACTTAAGGCCAAAACATTTGTGAGGTTGTTTTTACATTGGTGAATTAAATTGTCATTTGTATCTCTTTTTTTTTCCTACTTTGTTCATTTCTTTTTCCATATGAAAAAATATGTAAAATTTTCTTTTTTCTTTTTTCTTTTGTATATTGAAAAAAAATTTAAAAAATTATGAGTTTATGTTCACATCAGTGAATTAAATTGTCACTTTTTTCTTTCCTACTTTGTCTATTTCTTTTTCCATATGTACGTTTGTAGAAAAAATTTTTGTATATGTTTTCTAAAATACATCCCGTAGTTGCAGTCGAGGGATATGGGCTGGCCATGTTGTCAATTTAGTGGACTAGCGTGGCAAGAGTCTTGGGGTTTAAATCCCTCTGCAGGCTCTTTGTTAGGGGCAGCGAGGACAAGACAGATCAGGACTCAATGGTGTTAGAAAACAGGATTCCTGCACAGCTCTTAAATTCCAGGGATCTCTTGAAAAGCCATGGAATTTTGTCATATGGGCAGATAAAAAATAATTTTTGGTAGCTTTTCTGAGTTGTAAGTGTGATTTTTTTTCGGGGGTATGATAGTGAATTTTATAGCCATGGAATTTAAGCATTTGATCCCGGAAAAGCCCTGGAATAATTTTTTTAAAGCGGTGCAAGAACCCTGTGGAAATGTACAAGGATGGACCAGCATGGATATATGATTAACTATCAGAATTGACTAGCACTCCAGAGAAGCGCAAAGAATGGAAAGAAGTGACATCCAAGGCAGTGTGGACCACCAACACTAAAGTAGTGCTGTGCACACTGACCTGCCAAGCCTGCTATTTTAAAAAAAGATTGTCCTGTTTTTCGGTTATTTTGAAACTGGTCAAATGCTGCCCTCCCAATTCTCCCCAGATTCCTCTCAAATCTCCCCGCTTTTTTACCAAGACTAGTAATCCAGTATCAGTGTTATGTAAATAGTTCCATTTTATTGACATTTGTATTGTTAACAATTCAATTTGGATTGTTGCTGCAGCAAGAAGAACCTCTAAATGCAGTGCTGGTGTATGGCAATTCACTTTGTCGGTGTTTACAAAGTCAATATATCAGTGCTATAAGTAGACTTGAATAAATTTGATGTTCAACATTGTTTTGCGGAGGCCTCCCCAGATTATATGAAATCTCCCCACTTTTCCCACCCAATCTCCCCATTTATCATAGTTGCCACTTTTCCGCTAAATAGCGGATTTCCGCTATTTCCCGGACTCTCCGCTAGTATGAGTATGGCATTATTCTATCTAGCCTTTATTTTTGTCGGTCGTGATTTTGCTGCTTCTTGCGCTAATTTTCCTCCTTTTTAGAAATTCCTCCTTTTTTCCTCCTTTTTTGAAATTCCTGGGTGGCAACTATGATTTGTGAAGATCAGAAGTTGGGAGGTCTGCAAATGGCCCGTTTTCACTTGGTTTTAAATGAATATTAATTTTTTTCTCAGTACTTTTTCTTCTTTCTCTCTAATAATATCCTGTTTTTTTGTAGTCTTGTCCTGTTTTTACGTTTGTAGAGTTGGCTGACCCGTCTCTGTACAGAGGCAGGGAGCCAGGGATTGAAAATCGGAGTGTATACCAAATCATTGTTAAAAATGTTATTGAATGCTGCTGTTGTATTAATTGAAGCATTTTTTTCACGTTCTAGAATTCATGGGATTGGTTTAAATCGAGGCTCAAGTCACCCAGACTCCAGGGCTATTATGTACGAAGAGGTGACTTACAGGTATGTTGATGAGGCACGATGGCAGAGTAGTGAAAGTGTTACACCCCCCCAATAACATTGATTTCAGTTTGCATTTGTAGTCATGAACAGTTGAAAAACAAACACTAACGTTTGTTTGACTTGTTAAGATTTGTTTTATTATCCATAGCGCATATTAGTGCCCAGTCCTGAGTTCAGGTTTTCTGAACATGGCTGGAAAAACCCTGTATTAGGTAGATAAGGCAAGCAGGTGATCACCCCACGGCACAAAAGGCCACAACAATATCTACAGTTGCCTAGCTGGTAAACCCCTCAGCTGTAAGAAAACAGCAGATTTTGTCACATAAGGCTGTAGGATAAAGAAGCACCAACTGAATATCTTGTCTGTTACTTTTATCTCATAAAGGTGTTGTCTTCTTCTCAAAAATATTTTTCCTTATCCTCAATGATATATGTACAACATGAAATATTTCCACTGTTTCCTCAGCAAAAGAAAGATTGAGGATTTTCTTGGAACAATTGAAGGTTTTCGGACAGCTGTGGATATCATGAACAAGTTCAAAGAGGTCAAGGATAATTACAAGTGAGAAAGCTTTGTGTGTCTATTGAGTCGTGTATTTTGATAGATGGAACTTGTTTGGGTTTTTCTTTTAACCCATTTTTGACTCTTCACATGTTTTTCTAAAATTGCCCTTTTATGTTTTTTTCTTGTTTATCTCTATTAATATAGTTTTCTGTTTTATTATCCAAACTGCATTATACCCCTAAAGGAGTGTTGCATTGCTGGAAGAATTCTGGATCAGGTAGATTAGGCAATCAGGTGATCAGCCCACTCTGCTCTATTGATATAGTGTTTTTATGTAATTCTATCCAGTTTTTATAATGAATGCTGTTACTCTTACTGTTACTGTCATCATTTTTGTAGTCTGGTTTTGTTAGTTCAGAAGAGACTTTTTTATGTGTCGTTTTGAACCCAAAATGTCTCTCCATCTCAAGCAGGATTTGATTCATAGACCCTCTGTACCAGTGGGGGAACGCTTAACCACTGAGCCACTACATACCCAGAACAATGTATACACGTCTTGCATGTTTTTCTGTGTTCTGGAAATACGTTACACTTATTTATCATTTTCCTCCCACCATTTTCAGGTCAAAAATTCTATGTCGCTGTGTTACAGTCCAAACAGGACAGAATACCGAAACTGCTCACTTTCCTGATATTACTGAGGACTTGGACTTTTTTGATGTGAGTTGTCCAGTTAGCTATTTATATATTGGTTTTCTCTGGACTTTACAGTTATCATGACTCTGTCATGGAGATTCACGTGAAGTTTTCTCAAGTTCTGTTGAATCGCCTTTGGTATGACCTTTCTGTGTTGAAAGGCCGTGGGCTCTAGCTTTGCGCCAAGGGCTTCATTGTTTTCTGGGTTTTTTTTAAACGAGAAACTTCCTCCGATTGTGTCGCTCAACCCAGGTGTAAAAGTAGGTACCAGTTCTTAACTGATAGTTAGGAAAGTTAACTGCTATAGACTAGTGTCCTATCTAGGAGGTGACTTTGTCACGTTGTCTGCTTCAACAAATCAAAATTGGGTTGTGTTAAGCTCTGGCCCCATGAGCCGCCTTAACTCTCAACGATTCCAGGGTTTTCAGGACTTTCTGATTTTTTTTAGGACTTGTGATTTTTAACTGGATCGTAACAGATCATACATGCAAACAATAATGTCAAATAACCCCTCATTTTAATCAGAATTGGACATGGATTGCTTGTGTTACTGATTTTTAAAATTTTATTGTCACCACAACAGAAAAAGTAACCATGAATGGAGACTTGCATGTTGTAGAAACACACATAAAATTACATTTTACAGACACAAAGAAGGAAAAAAACTCAAGTTTGCAAAAAGGTATCAGTAATAAATCAACTTGTTTTGGGGAAAAAAAAATTCAGCTTGAAAAAAATATTTGTTTTTTTCTTATCCAGTTCCCTGTTACCATTACAGTGTAGGGCCCGCTCTATGAGGCAAATTTACTCTGGATCAAGTTATTAGGCCAAGCAGGTGATCAGCCCACTGATTTTTTTGTGGTCAGAATTAATTGTGACTGGACAGTAGCCTAGTCTTGGGACCTCTGAATTTATTGTACCGTTTCCGATAGGACTAGATTCTTGATCCCACCTACCTTCATAGGATCAGGGGAGTGGCTAATAGGTTTCTGGAGAAAAACAACAGCTGTTGCCACTGGGATTCAAACCCGGTACCTTTTGCTTCAAAGACCAGAACCATACATCTGAGCCACTGGGATCTCCTTGTTGTGAAACATTTACATTCATTTATTGATGAGCTATTTTTAAACTACTATTCTTTTTTTTTTTTCATCCTGCAGCAAGCTTTCGATCATAAGAAAGCCAAGAAAGAAGGAATTATTGTTCCAAGCAAAGGTGATTGTTATTTGTAACTTTTGCATAGATTAAAAAAAATTATATATATATATTTTTTTTAAAATTGGTTATTGATTTTGATCCATGTAAATCTTAATGCTTTGTTTAGTCCAGTCCTATGTTTTACCCCAATAATGGTACATTTTGTAGACTTCCAACTAAATAGAACTATTAGCGATTCCTACCACCAAGCATGTCTGAAGACAAAGCTAAAAAAAAAATTAATTAAAAGAATTAGCCAAAGTCCAAATCAGACACAACACTAATGACAACAAATTAACTCTGCAAAGCTATGTTGGGGCCAACCTCCCAAAATGCACAAGGCACTTAATATTATCTGGATGCAAGCATCTTAGTAACCATGTATAGTTCAGTATTGTGGATCGAAAGATTTCAGACCAACAAGTGATCAGCCCTCAAGATCCATAGTTATTGATGTCATTAGCAAAAATTGGTAATGAGAAAGTGTGTGAAAGGAAAGAGAAATAAGTGACATCATTAGAAAGAGAGAAATGAAATTCAGACGTGCACTCGGTGCGCATGGCGATGATGATGAGCACTCGGTGCGCATGGTGATGATGATGAGCACTCGGTGCGCATGGTGATGATGAGCACTTGCTGCGCATGGCGATGATGATGAGCAAAACCCTGAACAGCAGGATGGTCTTCTGTCTGGATTAAAAGCTGGAATTTGCTGATTTAGGTCTTAAGGCAATGTACAAGTTTGTTTATAGTTCAACTATGTTGGTACTTATCTTCATATGTTTAAATTGGCCTTTGAAAGTGGTAGATGTTTATCAATTCATTATTTTTCTGTTTACAGGTGTGGATGAGGATTATGATGAGGCCGTTGCTGAAATGTCAAATATAGAACAAAAATTAGGAGAATATTTAGATTCACAGAAGAAGTTGCTGAGTTGCCGTGTAAGTTGGTGCTTACTCTGTTTGATGGGCACAAAGCTTTATTTGTCTTTTTAAAATTCTGCTCAAAATCCTTCTGGTATGACTGATATATTGTAGTATATTTTATGTGTCCTTAAGGCTATGGGGCCAGTTCTGAAGCAGGATTCGACCTTACAACCTTCACCACATAAATCTGTCCTTTTCATGACTATGGGCTAAAAATCATTCTAAGCACTGTTTTTTTTCTTTCAAACATTAGATGTGTAGTGATAGATAGGAAAACAAATTTTTATTTGGCTTTACTATGGTAGTGAGACACACCAAACAGGATTGTGTTAGGATAGCTCAAAATCTGCTCAGTTTTCTTATATCTGAGGGGTTTACCACCAAGACAACAGTAAACATTATTATAGCCAAAACTTGGGCAACACCTAAAAATGTGACGCTCTTTGTGTCATTCAAGGTTCGGGGCACAGTGGGCTAATCACCTGCTTGTTTTTCCAGCTTTGTGTTCAGCAATGCTGGACATGGAGCTGGCCATGACACTCCTTTGAAGTATAATGTGGTTTGGATAAAAAAACACAAAACAGCTCCAACATTGATTAAAATAATTTTTACACTGTTTTTTTTATAGCTTTTTATTGATTTAGATTTTTTAATGCTGGTTTACTGTATGTAGTTCAACATTGATTTGCACAAAGAATTGAAAACATAACAATTTTTTTTTTTTTTTTTTTATTACAGTCCATAGTTTACTGGGGCACTGGAAAAAATCGCTACCAAATGGAACTTCCTGAATCGGCAACAAAGGATATACCTGATGTTTATGAGCTCATGTCATCCAAGAAAGGAGCCAAGCGTTTCCGTACGCCAAAAATTGAAAATTTACTATCACAGCTTACAGATGCAGAAGAAAGAAAAGATTCAAGTTTGAAAGACATTATGAGACGAATTTTCCATAGTTTTGATGAGAGGTAAATTAATGCAAGGATATTTTTTTTATTTTTTGTTTGTTTTTGTCCCGGGCCTCATAATCAACTGCCTGATTAGTTTTTCTTTTTAGTAGCAATTAAAACTTCAGTATTTAGTCTGGATTTCTCTGGATCAAGATATTAAGCCAAGCAGGTAATGAACCCACTGTGACCTTTTTGTGGTAGGAATTAATTTTGCCCAGACAGCGGCCTTGTGGCCTACTCTTATAGATGTTTAACTGCCTAGGGTTCTTTAACGCGCGCGACACTGGGACCGCCTACTGAAAGAATCTAACACCTACAATATATCTTTTTTTTTTGTTATGGCTGGCACAAAACAGAAAGCTTTTTCAGATGTAGTTCTAAAGTTGATAGTGTTACACCCCTCGGAGCTCATTAGCATGGATGTTTTTCATACTGCGTTGTTATTTCTTTCTCTGTTAAATTTCCCATGGCTAGACATTCCAAGTGGATCCAGGTTGTGGAGTGTTTGTCTGTGCTGGATGTCCTCATATCACTTGCAGTGTACAGCCAGGGCAGTGAAATGACCCTTTGCAGACCACAGTTTGTTTTGCCTGTGGACGGACTAGATGTAAGTTTCCTTTCCCTTATCTCTTCTCTTCCTATCTCTCTGTCTCTCTTATCTCTCTTTCTGGTTTTCTTCGTTTAACGTTTACTTATAAAGTCTTTGTCTTTTCTCATCCTAAGTTACAAAACCTGCCACTGTTTCTCATTTTGTTATGACCAGAATCAGTTAGAAGGTTGGGTGTTTCTTTTGATTAAGTATAAATTTTGTTTGGTTTTTTGGAGGAGGATATGTACAGCCTTATGGTTGAGACACTCAATTTTGGTTGTGGAGGATATGTACGGTCTTATGGTTGAGACACTCAATTTTGGTTATGGAGGATATGTACGGTCTTATGGTTGACACTCAATTTTGGTTATGGAGGATATGTACGGCCTTATGGTTGAGACACTCAATTTTGGTTATGGAGGATATGTACGGTCTTATGGTTGAGACACTCAATTTTGGTTGTGGAGGATATGTACGGCCTTATGGTTGAGACACTCAATTTTGGTTGTGGAGGATATGTACGGTCTTATGGTTGAGACACTCAATTTTGGTTGTGGAGGATATGTACAGTCTTATGGTTGAGACACTCAATTTTGGTTATGGAGGATATGTACGGTCTTATGGTTGAGACACTCAATTTTGGTTATGGAGGATATGTACGGTCTTATGGTTGAGACACTCAATTTTGGTTATGGAGGATATGTACGGCCTTATGGTTGAGACACTCAATTTTGGTTATGGAGGATATGTACGGTCTTATGGTTGAGACACTCAATTTTGGTTGTGGAGGATATGTACTGCCTTATGGTTGAGACACTCAATTTTGGTTGTGGAGGATATGTACTGCCTTATCGTTGAGACACTCAATTTTGGTTGTGGAGGAATGTACTGCCTTATGGTTGAGACACTCAATTTTGGTTGTGGAGGAATGTACTGCCTTATGGTTGAGACACTCAATTTTGGTTGTGGAGGAATGTACTGCCTAATGGTTGAGACACTCAATTTTGGTTGTGGAGGACAGGGGTTTGATTCTGGTAGAGGGAGGATTGTTTTGTCTGGATCTTTCAAATTTTCTCCAGATATTCACATTGAGTCTTCCAAGTTTTAGACAGGCAATCTTTTAGACAGAAGGTGATGCCTTTGAGATTGCCTTACTTATGTTAACAAATGATCATTGGAAACAGTTGTTGCAGCTGTGAATTTTATATTTATTGTTTTATTAGGTTTTGTTCTATTCACAATTACTCCCATTTTGGCCACTGAAATGACATCCAAACCCGGCCACTGAAATGACATCCAAACCCGGAGGGAAGACTGAGAAGGAGATGGTCATAGGATATTACCAACAACTTGTCAATAGATTTGTCAGAAACATGAGGGCTGGCACAGGACAGAAAGCTATTCAGTTCTAAAGTTGATCATTTTCCACCCCTCAGAACTATTCAGATAAGCAGTCATGGAATCAACTTTCTGGAAGGGAAAAACTAAATAATGATGTTGAAAGTTACTCGTTACTTAATTGCCGCTTAGTATGATGGGTCTTGAAACCTAATTCCATTTTACTTTGTTTTGTTTGTATCCAGCCCATGTTGGAAGTGCGAGAGGGTCGGCATCCATGTGTCTCCAGAACATTTGAAGGTGGCGATTTCATTCCTAACAACACTCTTATTGGAATCAGTGATGTGAGTCCTGTGTTAAATGATACCATTTATATAATTAACCTAACTACAAAGGTATGTGAAGAGAATTTATCACTTTCTGAATGAGACTAGTCTATATATCGCAAGTTACTTAGTTGAAAATTGATACCAATTTCTACACATGGGTTGAGTGAGTCAATTAGCGTAAAGTATCTAGCCCAATGAAATAGCGAATTGCCTGAAGTGGGCCTCAAACCCACGACCTTGGCCATGGAAGGTCACCATCTTTACCATGTCACTATTTTACCTCCGAAATAAAGAATGAAAATAATTATTTTTTTACATCAGGCAATTGAAGTTGACTACATAGACACCAGATACGTGTATTGTGGTGCAATATTGTTATCAAACAGATTGTAATGATACCTCTTTTATGAGTACTTGTCATTCTACTAATCAATTTTATATTGCTAAATTATAGAGTAAGTGACAAAAGGAAAGTAACAGATTTCTAAAAAGTTACAACAAAATCTTAAATGTAATAAATTTTAAAAAGATGAGTCACATACCCTCTACCCTCAAATACTGACAAAAGATGAGTCACATACCCTCTACCCTCAAATACTGACAAAAGATGAGTCACATACCCTCTACCCTCAAATACTAACAAAAGATGAGTCACATACCCTCTACCCTCAAATACTAGCAAAAGATGAGTCACATACCCTCTACCCTCAAATACTGACTAGTTTAATTCATTAAAAAAACACTTAAACAAAGATATTATAATTCGTTCTTTCCATCAGCTGTAAGAAATTTTGATCTTTTTCATACTTCCTTTTTACATGTTGAATTATGCACCTGACTGTTATTTAGTTAGATTTGTCTTGTGACAACAGTAAATATCATAATTTGTAGTTTCTAAGATGTCGATGAATCTATGTAATTGATGTATACCTCTTTGCTTAAATTGTCTTTTTTTTTCTTTCTTATTGACAAAACACAACGTATTTTCCTTCACGGATTGATAAAGGATACCTTACCTTACACATGGTGCCAGAAAATATGTGGATCAAGTATTTAATGCAAGCCTAGATGGCAATTGTGCTTTAAATAAATAGCACATGATTATATAACAATATTTTTTTACTTCTGCCAAAGGGTTAACCTGCACACTGGAAAGCAGATGGTGACTATTTGGACATAGTTAAGAGGCAAAGAAATACTGGCAAATAAAGCTGACATCTTCTTTCACCAAATCAGGCGACAGATTCAAAAGAAGACAAGTGACAACAATACACAGTCATCAACAGAGACCTTGCCCGCCTAAACAACAAAAAACTGTAACTCCACTCCAAAAAAGACCTTCATATGATTAATTGCGCAAGACAAAAAAAGTTAACAAAATATTGGAAAGCAGTCAAAAGCGTTATAGTCCAAGCACTTAGACGCAAAAGACCCCTATCTATATCCCCTAGCTACGAGAGATCGAGAAGAAGATATCCCCTAGCTACAAGGGAACTGAGCAGTTTTTGTCTCAGCAGTTAGGAATACTTCTACCACTTTGTTTATTTAGATGTTGTTTTACCTTCTCTCTTTGTTTTCCTTACCAGGACCAGGACATGGAGGACAGTGAATACTCCAAGGGTCAGATGGTTTTAGTGACGGGACCAAACATGGGGGGAAAGTCTACACTGATGAGACAAGTGGGACTTATTGTGGTCATGGCACAGATGGTAAGGTGGCAAATGTGTTGCATTCATTCATTAAGTTTTGGCTTGATGGAATTTTGTCATTAACACATTTAACTCTTTAACCCCGGAGCAACGCTCACAGCGTTGTTTGAGCGATCACGAAATGACGGGGCAACGCCCACAGCGTTGTTCTAAAAATACCGTCTAATTCACTAAATCGTTTCCGATCCAGGTTTTCTATTAA
>JARBEQ010108987.1:0-13834 GCA_030265355.1 Tritonia tetraquetra | reverse complement strand
AATATCTTGATCCAGAGAAATCCACACTCATTGTGCTGGCCCTACACTGTAATGGTAAAAGGGAATTGGATAAGAAATAAAGATTGCATGTAAGTGAAATGGCAGGAAATATACCCAGGAAAGTTAGACACAGATCTAAACTACAATAAAACATTACCAGTGAGGGTAGCACTGCCATGAATACGGCCATGAGGTTTGTCAAAGATGTCAGAAAAGCGTATTTGGCAGGCTGCCACCGTGCTGTAGTCTTGTCCAAAGGATTGGTGAATTTCAAGGGTACACGACTCCTAGATAAAAAAAAAAAAGAAAGAAAGTAAAGACTAAATCAATTCTGTGAAAGCTTCCATCTTCAGTACAACATCTGCAATTTCTCCTTTGCATACTTTCTTTAGGTCTTTGTATTCCAGCTGATGAGGATGATGACATTGTCACAACAACCTGATGATAAACCTTGATTCGATCTGCACTCATTATAACACACAGGGAAATCGATCAGGAGGCAGGCCTTTGGGAACTTGGAGGACAATCAATCCTACAACAATAAGTTTGTTTGTTTGATCGAACCCCATTAATACCACAGAGCAGTGTTGGGGCCAGCCTTATGTTCAGTCACGAAAGGCACACAAGATACCCGCCATAAACGCAGGTACCCCGACCACCAAACACAACTGACTGAACACAAGAGCCAGAAATTCTATGGATCAAAGAATTTCAGACCAGCAGGTGATCAGCCCACAACAATAAGAACCGGGGAAAATTTGGAATGAGCTGAGATAATTTGCTGATGACAAGGTAGAATGGAGGGACTTTGTTGGCACCTTATGATCCGCAAGAAGAAACGACTAGAAAATGATACATTTCCTCAGGTCCTTTTGTTTAAGCTGCTGATACCAGTGCGATAATGGCTGAATAGTAGCACACGGAAACGGTCAGCCAAGTCTAGCAATGATGGCCGTTGGTTAATATATGGATGGGTGACTACTGAGGAACATCATGTTCTGATTATCCCACATTGTGTCCTTGACACGTTACTCTGCTAAGATCACTCAACTCAGATGCAATTGAGTACCTGGCTGACGACAGTAAAGTATCTTATCCAGGTGACAGTGCTGAAGCGCCTAAAAGACATCCTGCACTGCATCCTTCCCCAGGACACCAGAACATAACGACCTGGCAAAGGAAAATTAAACACTGTAAAATGCATGCCACGTAAGTGCTCTCTTTACTTTGTTTACAGAAACAAACCCAAACAATTATTCTTGATTTTATGTAGACTACACCCTTTTCCTATTTTACCTTCTGTAGATGATGGAGGAAGAAGTCGTCAACCTTGACAATGTACTGTGATGTGAAATCAAACACAGGTCTGGGGGAATAAAGGAAATTCGAATTTGAAATGTCAATCTCTTCAGTCTTATACCACGCAAAGAAAAAGAAAAAGTGAGAGATGACATTACGAATTATTCAGATTAGTAACTAAAAAACCACAACATGTACATAAAGAAACAAATCTGATTACTTATCGACATATAAAATATACGTTTTCAATGAGATTTTATTTCCACTCTTTCACCTAAAAGAAAACGGTCAAAAGATGTACATCTATTGAGTTTTACAATGGAGGACCAATTCGAAGCAGTATGAGATATATGATAAGAAATTTTAAAGATAAATCAAATATATTGGAAAGAATTTGTGAGAGCAAAAGAACCCAAATTATTTATCAAGTTCCTAATATTCACATCAACCAAAAATCTCACCGGGCTCCTCGTACGACAGGTGTAGACTGGATTTCAAATTCAAAGAATTCCCATGTACAGAACAGGGAAGGCTCTTCATCTCCAATGACTTGCAATGCATCTTTGGATAGACTGACCTAAAAAAACAAACCCAAAGGCAATTAAAAAAACAAAATCCACACAACAAATAAAAGGTGTATGACACTGTAAAACAAACAAAAAACCCTGGAGTTATCAATTTCTACTGGATCAATTTCCATTAGTTTTATGCGTTTTCTCCCTTGGCTCCAATATATATCAGTCATTTTTAGTGTAGTAATATTATCGATAGTAATGTATAATATGTAGAATAATTCTTCGTCTTTCTATCTTTATAATCAATAACCTTTTGGTACCTTTCGGTGTAAGGTTATCTTCTTCGGGAATTCGCCTATTACTTTGAAACAGTTTGGTTCGGGCAAGTAGGAGATTACCCCACTGTGTCCTAAATAAGGATCCTGTGACCTCTTGGTCTGGATCTTCATTTGAGGCCTTCTCAATATGGTTGTACCCGTTTGGTATAGCCCTCAAAGTCATTAGACTACCCAAGCCTCTCCACCACAACAAGGGGTGCCATAAAGGAGAGGTGGATAATTCTTATAATCTTTTAAACACAGACAGCACACATATTACTGCCATGATATAATAACACTGGTGGAAATTACATCATGTCAAAAACAATCAATTTACTTGATTGAAATGATGAAGTAAATTGAAAAAACAAACAAGAAACAACACATAACAAACAGACCTTTTCAATATGAATTTCAAAGAGATTCTGTCCACGCTCAAGGTTAATTGTTTCATCCAGATCTATTGACGATGCCACCTGTTCCACAGGAAAGTTTAAAAAATATATAAATAATCAGTGTCAAATGTTATTTTTCTCTTACATTTAATCCTTTACAATGCAAGTCATCTATTCAAAATTGAACTCATTATTTTTCTTAGTTCTATATCAACGAGCCTTGGGAAAGTATCTGCGATAGACCAGCGTCCTATTCGTAAAATGACAATTGTCACTAGTCCACTTCACGCTACTGAAGCTCCGGCCCTATGAGCCTTGAAGGCTCTTAAGGACATACCACTTTACTTCTATTACTATCATTTACCTCCCATTAGACTCCTGATATAAAAAAATGATGTGGTGAATAAATCTACAATTCCAACCCCAAATGACAAAACTGTTGTGACTTTGACTTTACTTACATCATCATCATCATGTGTAGGCTGTATACGGTACTGCTTTGTGCCATATGCAACATCCTTCATTTGAGCTTCAAGTTTCTGTAGAAATATAATATTGTTGGTTACATTGGAATATATAATGCAATCAAAATCAAAGGTTCCATTCATGGCACACATTTAAAATAACCACAAGAAAATGATATGAAACACAATTATTTATTTTTTCATTCGACACTTTAAAACAACAAAAAAAAACAAATATAAAATAGTTTCAAAATAAATTTTGCACATTTCAAATTAAAAGCGAAGAAAAGGACAAATTACCCCTTAAAAGATACAAAGACAATATTGTACAAATCACTCATTCAAATAAGAAAATTGACATAAACATACCAATACATAGTTTTATATGGAACAGAAAAGGATACAAAAGATATGAAGTTAATTCCTAAGTGTGAACCAACCTTTATTCTTGCTGCACGGATGTCTAGGAGCCGAGCATATTCCTCCAATTTCATCTCATACTCTTTCTTCATTTCCTCCATTTTGCTGACCGACATATTTACCTAGATCAAACATGTTAAAATTATATTTCCACTTTGAAAACAATGAATGACATATTTTTATATTTTACATGCATGAAAATTTAGTTTCGATTACCACATGTTTAAATATGAACGTAATCTATTAAAAAAATATTTGCTGGTTTACCTCCTTATAATAAAACAATTTTATCTAATCATATCAAATCATACAGTAATTCATTTATGATCTAGAGGCAAAACCATCAATGTCGAAAAGAGCACTCATGATCTCACAGGGCTCCTTACCTCTGTTTGGAAATCTTTATTGATCTTGTGTTGGACCACAAGCATGTTTCGTGTCTTCTCTAATTCATGAACTGTTTCAGCATATTCTGCTTGGAGTTCTAATAGGGCACGTTTATGATCTGTCCGGGATGAGATGGAAATTAAAAATGGTGTGACAGAAATATTGTTAACAATAATACTATTACTCATTTTTCCCCGTTAAAACACTTTTAAATGCCAGGTAAGCAACAATACTCATTACAATCATTTTTACAACATCTAAATATCTCTGCTGTAAAATTCTATGAGATGTATTTAATTGATACAGAAGTAAAGAGCCACTTCATGAACTCCCAAATATGGACGAGTCAATTATATCATTCATTGACTGAGTACCAGAAAAGTATGAAAATCACCAACATCATTAATTTGACACCCAATCAAGTCTGTACGTTAATAGTTGTCAACCCAACAGAACACTATTGCATAAAAACGGAACAATTTTCAACAAATGGAAAATCAGGAAGTCGAGTTATGAAATAAAAAAGGGTATAAAACTGGGCAGTCCCTGAAAACAGAGGACTTGGTTAGTCTGAATACATGTCTGTGTTATAGTTAGGACCCAAGGCTAAAAAAGATAAAAACCCAACCTGAAGCAAGAAAATAAGTTTCATACATTATTCATGATAGGACGACATGAGAACTAGAATGGCCTAACAAACTTTGACCTATTACCTTTATTCAATTCATCGTCCACAGCTTGCAAGAAGTCTGGAGGTTGTTGTTCCCGTTGCTTCTTCTGTTTGATTAAGACAAGAGCCTCTTCTATCTCTGAGAAGTCCACTGTGCTCTCCTATGTAACAGATATCAAACAAATATCCATAATTCTAACTGCATCTTTCAAAATTTACAAGGTAAACAAATTCCAAAGAAAAGGTAGGATTTGATTAGCATCAAAAGACAAGAAAGATGACATTTAAAAAAAATGTCAGTACATATATATATATATATATATATATTATATCATATATCTAAATTAACAGACATCCAATTGCAATTATTTTTCCAATTAATATTGTAGAAGAATGGAAAGAATCAAAGAGTTTCAGACCTTAGTGAAGAATTTCATCTTTTCGTTTAAATCATCCATCTGCTCTTTGAGACTGAAATATTCAATCTGTATTTCTCTATGCTCTGTCTGCAATTTCTCATGGGCATCTGACAAGGAAGAGAGAAAAAAAAGGAAAACATTTAAGAGATATAAAAAAGATTATATACAGATTATTTGTTCGACCATTTTCTCAAACTGGAGTCTCAACCATGCCAATGAAATATTATTCCAATACAAGTATAACAGAATGTAAATCATGTTAAAAGAGTAGTCCGTCCTTGCAAAATACATACCTCTTTCACTTGCGTAGCGATCAATGATACCTCCTTTTTCACCAAGATCGGATTTCATAGTTGCTTCTAGCTGGGCTATTTGCACTTTGAGGGCATTTTCTTTCTGACGCCATTCTCTCTCTCTTTCCAAATCAAATGCACTGTAACAAAATCAATGTAAGAATACAGACCTTAGTTATGTTCAAAATAAGGAAAAGGAGAAGGTAAAATTGTTGTTTCAAAAGTAGGTAGCAATTCTCTGATAACATCGATAAGAGGTTTTTTTCTTCTACTTGTGACTACTTCCTCACCTCGAAACTAGCTTTTCATTTGCCTCCCTCAGGATTTCGCATTCTTTCTGCAAGTCTGTCACCTGTTCTTGCAACTGGTAGGAAATGAAATCAAATAAATCATGATTGTGCACATTGTTAATTATAAAATAATAGTGGAGACAAAAGACATGTTGTGTATTTTCATCTCACAGCAAGCAAGTAATTAAACATTCTTAAAATTTTCATCTATGCATGAATTAAAAACTACATTATGTTCGGACCAGCCTCAGAGCATCATGTAAAAACAGCAGTTTTAGAGGATTCATCTGTATCTTTTCATTGTCATCAATTCTGACTTATATGTCACAATTAAAAAAGAGCTGTTTCTTAGCTGAAATGAAATGGTGCTAGATTTCAATCAAAATAAGAAATACTTCCCATTATCATCATTTCTGCTCTAATTTGAAATTACAATAAATAAATATCAAACATCATAAGGTTAGCAACGATATTGGTGACATGGACAATCTTGAAAACGATAAAGACAATGTAAATAAGGCTATACCATGGTAGTTCTTTGCACAACAATGTCAAGTCTTCTTATATCATACTTGAATATGATCAAATATACCATAATGCTCTTTTTCTTTACCATAACACTCTTTGTTTATCCTCACACAACTCCACCTGTATTAAAACCTACCGCTGGGTAACCAGAATCATTCCAAGTCTGTGACAATAATATTTCTCACACACAAAAAATAAAAAAAAGTGTCCTGACTCTACAAGCCTCACCTCCACAGCTTTTTTCTGGTTCGTTCCCGCCAATTTGAGCTCATTTTGTAGTCCAAGATTACGATTTTGTTCCTCCTGAAACTGAAGATTCAGATGTTCCATCTCCCGTAGAATCTGATCATGACTCTGTTTTACAGCACGGCTGCTCTGTAAACATTGAAATAGAAGCACAAGAGTGTGTTATAATATACAGTCATAGATCCTTTGTGATTAGATTACTGACGCACAGTGTGTTAGTAGTATGAGTAAAAGTCTAGGTTTCATTTGTTATCATTTCTTTTTAAAAATTCTTATTCTTTCTTATCCAATTTCCTTTTACCATTACAGTGTAGGGCCAGCACTATGAGGCTGAATTTCTCTGGAACAAGATATTGAGCCAAGCAGGTGATCAACCCACTGTGGCCTTTGTTTGTGGTAGGGATTAATTTTGCCTGGACAGCGGCCTTGCAGCCTATTCTTATCGATTTTCAACGGTCAAGGGTTCTTTCACGTGCGCAACGTGCACATGGGACCTCCGAGTTTATCGTCTCTAATAGGACTAGGTTCTTGATCCCACCTACCTGAATAGGATCAGGGGAGTGGCATATAGGTTTTCACCGAGTTTCCCGGAGAAAAATACCTGACGCTGCCGGGAATCGAACCATGTACCTTTCGCTTCAGAGGCAAGAACCGTACCTCTGCGCCACTGGGAACCCCTTTTAAAAAATTATTCTATAAATCATCTCTATATAAAGTAGTCTCATCTGTTTCTACTTTCTCTTGATAAAAAAATAGTTGAAACAGTTATTTAAACGAAGAGGAGCAAAGAGTATATGAGGATGAAGAAGGGAACAAGAAGAGGGAAAGAACAATGAAATGCTATGCAAAAGAAATAGACAGACTTCATACACTGGTCGAAAAAATAACAGGCCTCCATCATTTCTCCAATACAATTAGTCTCTCCCACCCCTCTTTTACTGTTACCTTGTTGACTAGCGTATTACCTCTTCTAAATGTTGATATCTGTCTTGTAAGGCGATGAGCATGGTTGATTTTTCCTTCACTTCTCGCTGTAACTTGATCATGTCAATATTTTCCTGCAAGTTTAGCCTGTGTTGGGTAAAAATGGAAGCATCAAAGTTTAACGTGAAACAGAATATATCTCATAAATATATACTTATCTATATCTCATAAATATAATAAAAGAGAACATTCTGACTGTATTTCTTATTGACTGCATTCATAGGCACTCACCATTTCCACCCCATCACCATTCTTTCCCTTCATTAATCAATCTCTAATAAACATTAATAGCAATAATTAATAATATTTTCCTTCATAAATCAATCTCTCATAAACATTAATAGCAATAATTATTAATATTTTCCTTATTCATTAATCAATCTCTAATAAAAATTAATAGCAATAATTAATAATATTTTCCTTCATAAATCAATTTCTCATAAACATTCATCACAATAATTATTGTTGATAATCAATATCATCATCAACATACTTCTGTTCCGATGTAATCTGTTGTTTAATCTTCAAGATGTCCTCATCAAATTCAGCTTCCTTTAACTTTATCTGCTCCCTCAGATTTTCAATCTCCATCTCATACATGTGTACTTGTTCTCCCATTGATGCAACCTGATCTTCTCTGTTTAAAAATATTAAAAGGATATTTTACATCTCTAGTGTCTTACATCATGTTTAAAAAAAAAAAATAATAATGTTTAAAAAGACAAATGAAAGGGACATAAATTTAGAAGATTGATATAACCGGCACAAGACACACATATGTACTTAAAAATCATCTATATCTGTACAGAATAGACTCAAGATAAAAAGAGAGTACTTAAAAACCATCTATTTCAAACTTAAAATGGGCTCAAAATAACAAGAGAGTGAACTGAATTGGAAGTTTGGAACCTGGAAGAGCACCTGAAGTTGGAGATAAAAGAGTACATCAAAAGTTGATAGAGAAGTGAAGAGTACTTGAAATGGGAGATAAAAGAGAACTATCAACATTGATATATTATATGAGTGTTCATTAGTGTGCTGAATGGTGTATTAGGTTCTAATGGGAGAAAAATCAACCTTGAATACCTTGCAGACATGCAGTATTTAAAAAATCCATGACATTTTGATATAGCTTTATTCTAATTCAGAAACACTGATGTGAAAGTTTTAATAATCAAACAAATGACATTAGTTTATCATAAAAGCTTTACAGACATTAGGCAATACAACATACAGTTTGCTCTTCTCCGCTCTAGTTGCCTCAAGAATGCTATGTCCATACCGAGGTGCTTGTGAACTGAAACAAAAAGGCAACAATATGATCTTGAGGGAAATGAGAAGTCAAATTTTGATATGAAGGATCGAAAATTATAAACCAAGAATTTTTACTTTTCAAATATAGTAATAAAATTGATATAAAATTTGATGGCCATATAAAGTATGTACCGTAAGTCTTCCATAAAAAGGATATGACTGGAATTTCAAACTATGTTATTCTGTTATAATCTATAATCTAGGATCCACTGTATCATAAAGTGCAAAATCAGTTTTACTTAACTTCTATTTTGCTTACCATAATATCTTTCTTTTTTTTCTCCTTTTCTTATCCAATTCCCTTTTACCATTACAGTGTAGGGCTACCATAATATCAAAGTGGCAAATTCTCCCAGTTCTTACATAGCTGAGGGGTGACCACAAGGGCTACATTAATTTGTTTATTGCCCTTGATTATGATTAATAATGCTCAGTGCATTGCCCATGGTGTCAATAAAGAGTTTGTGGACACAGTGGGCTGATCACCTGCTTGCCTGAAATTCTTTGATCTACAGCAATTTCCAACCCTGTGTTCAGCCATGCCTGGTGGTCGGGGTACCTGCATTTATGTCGAGTATCTTGAAAATGGGGTTGGCCCCAACACTGCTCAGCGGTATTGATGGGGTTGGATCAAACAAACAAACAATATTCAAGAAAACTGATTTCAGATGTTTTAAAATATCATTTTTTTCCACATCATAATTCAATATCTCTCTCTAACAAAATTAATTTTATAAACCAATAAAAACTGAATGCCATAATTTATCACAATCATACAGCAAGATTGTAATCATACATGATCATAAACTATGCTCACGTTTTGCTTAATGCGTGTTCTACAGGAGGCGGTCCCATTACACGGAGATTCTTGGTCAATCTGGGGTCAACTAGAACTGTTTGGGTACCAGTCTTGCTCGCCGCAAGACCCTATAAAAATAAAATGCTCAAGAAAATCAATTGATATATAGAGAAAATGTATTCTATGAAATGATCCTTGGTACTGAAAACACTCTTCATTATTTCAGCACTTCTACCACTGCCACTCCTGTCTCTTTCAATTTCTACTTTTCTTCCTTTCTTTCCTATACAGTTCCCTGTACTGTTACCATTACAGTGTAGGGCCCACTCTATATGGCGGATTTACTCTGGATCAAGATATTAGGCCAAGCAGGTGATCAGCCTACTAGGAATTAATTTTGACCGGACAGCGTCCTTTTGGCCTACTCTTCTCGATTTCCAACTGCCAAGGGTTCTTTAACGTGCTCAATTTGCACACAGGACCTCCGAATTTATAATCCGTCTCCGATAGGACTAGGTTTTTTATCCCACCTACCTTCATGGGATCAGGGGAGTGGCAAATAGGTTTATACAGAGTTTTATGAAGAAAAACAACAGCTGTCGCCACTGGGATTCGGACCCAGTACCTTGGGACCCCATTTCTAATTCTGAACACCCATTATTCCAGTGACATACCCCATCCTATTGTGTAGTGTCGCCCTGTGCATGCTCCTGTTCTCCATTCCATCCAACCCCCCCCCCCCCCCAATTCTGCTGTTAAAATATCCCTGTTCCTATAGAGTCTTGTAACCACCAATCTGGTCTACTCTTCTTCCACTACCACTCTTGAACATGAGGAGCAACTTTTAAAATATGAGCTTAGAATTTCAAAGTAATGCTAAGGCACCATATATAGCAAGAATATGAACGCAAACACTTACTGTATTAATTCTAGCATGAATATTGGGATATGTGCCACGTTTGCTGCCCATAGAACTCATCTGTTGTTTTGCCAAAAGAAGCTATACAGGAAAAGATAAGGATAATGTTAAAAGTTGAAAGAGTTTTTTTTTAAATGATGTATGACATGGGTGGATATGACAAATATTATAAACCCCTTCAGTGCCCTATATGTTCACACTCAAGGGAAAAGATCAGAATCGAAGGGTCTCCATGAAAAAAATTCAAAACCCAATTATTTTTTTAAAAGAAACTTGTGAACTTCACATTAATGTGCATGATTCAATGGTGAGGCTACATCTTTAATCTCTACAATGGAGACACAGTTACCTAAAGATTAGATATTGTACTTCTCACACCCTCAGCATAGGTTGAATCCCACCCTTGTCACTTCATGCTTTGATATCCTCTTATTCAACCTAGTGGAATAATCTTCTTAATGGCTATGAGGTTTAAGAACAGATCATTTCAGTTGGGGCTTTTGAAAGAACAAACTTAATCCTTCCTAATGATAGTTCTGTTTTTTAACCCAAACTCATGAAAGATCTCAATGTGAATAAAAGAGAAGCAATGCCTATAAAAGCATAACATTTTTTTATGAAACTTACAATTTGCAGAATGTAACAAGTCAAAGCAGTCAAAACAAAAGTAAAAGGGTAGGAGGCGAAGCTGCAGACTCAAGATTGTCCATCAATAAATGATGAATTTTTAGAAAGTACCCACAATACAACATCAACATACATGAAATAAACGAAAAATGAAATGGTCAAAAAAAATTTTCTTCAACCTTTTCTTTCAGCTGGGTGTTCTGCTTTTCAACTTCACGAATCTTTGCCCCCATTTCCTCCATTTTCTCCTCTGTGTCAATACCCCTTCCACTTTTTCCTAAGGACAAAAACAAATATTGAGACAAAAATTCCAAAATAAAACAAAATGCATGACACTTCATGCCTTCTAGCTTCAAACTCTTTTTATAATGATTTTCAGGTTATTGTAATAGACATATCAACAGCTCCCCAAAACAATTGATGAATCAATGATATTATTCTTTCATTTTGTAAAAAATTGATAAGTGTGTTCGCTGGCACAGATGATTGAGAGATAAAAATTCAGGTGTCAATCCAGGTATTGTAAATTTGTATCGTCAACAGTCATAGAAATAAACATATAAAATTTCTGATCAGATTAAAAAAGACAGCAAAAAATAGAAACTGTACCTTCTCCTTCTACTTTCTTTTTATCATTAACAAGGCGCAACAATTTTGTTGCCATTCTGAAAAAGAGAAAAGAATGAGATCAAATTAAAACAGACAGTTATGTGTGGCTCTTCTTGAAAAAAATGTACAGCATTCTTGCTAAGCTTTAAGCATGGTATGACTTTTCAAGTCACTACACAACCTTTGTTATCAACTAGGAATCAACACTATTATACACATGATCTTGTAGTCAGCTCTAACTTTTTAGACTTGTCTACAAAACTTACTTCTTAATCTTTTCTTCTTGTTTCCTTGCATATTTCTTGAGGACAATATGGTCCTCATACATGCGTAAGTACTTGTCTTCAAGCTCATCACGGCTGTACTTTGGCACCTGTCTTCGTTGCAGAGCCGCTGAAATATGACAATGTTATTTTGTTACTCTACACTGTATGGATTTTGAAAGTTATATCATTTACGACACCCCCAACAATACTCAAATTCAATCTACTTTGTTGTTATGTCCAAATATGACAAATTACCAGTTTGCACTACAACAGCATTTCTGACGGCAATAAGGTACAGTCGACTCCGGTTAATCGCAACACGACGGGGGTGTCAAATCTGTTGCAATTATATAGAACAAACATAAGTTGCCAGTTCATTCAATAGGGGAAAGTTAAAGTTGGACAAAAACATATATTTGACCGGAAGAAGGTTATTTTTTTCAAGCGGGAAACTTCGCCTTTGCAGGTCATCAGGGATATGACATAATCACCTATTTATCACTTTTACTTTTAGTCAAACTGTATAGTTAATGTAATATGATGCATGGGACATATATATGGCCTATATATCCACTTCCTAATAAACTTCATGGGCCATATATGGCCTATATATCCACTTCCTAGCCTATTATTAAGTATTATTATATTGCAAACAATAATACATCAGAGGATGCAGGCCGCCACAAATAACAGTTAACATGGAAGGACTCCACCTCAGACATTGAAAGTTAAGTCAAAATGGGTGATAAAAATAATTAAGCCTCCTACAGAATTTGTTTTTATTTGTTTGTTTTGGGGGGCTCCAGCAAGTTTTGATGCAGAATTGACAACATCGTTCAGAAATGCGAATCTGCCCGTGACAAAGTTAAAAACATTAAAATGTGTTTTTAGAATGACCCCTAGAGTGGCTTAGATGAATCCAATGTTGTGTGCGGCATGGGACTCGTTCTCGGCCGTGACGTCTGAAGCAAATTTTTAGCAGTTCGGTCAATATCTGATAAAAACTAAGAAGAATGTGGAAACACAAAATTTGGAGAAACATGGCACTCTCTAAAAAAAAATCAACAATACCACTGATCTGAAATTGCTAAGAGCCTTCTCCAGCTCAATTGTACAGTATCAATCAGTACTGTGGGGAAAAAAGCCTTTAGAGTTCCAAGTTTGACGAGTCATAATTATATATTAGATTTTAAATTAATTCTGTTTCTTGGGAAAGGTTGCAATTAAGAGGCAATTGTGATTAAATGAGTTGCGATAAACGGGAGTCAACTGTAATAACCTTGTCAATCATATAACAAAAATATCTACTTAGTAAACATTTTTAATAAATAAGGAGTTACTCATCTAACACACAAGCTTCTCACAACATATTACTGAGGTATTATTTTACATGCTTGGCAACTCATTGTAGGTCATTAAAAAAAGGTGGTCATATCATTTTTATTTAGCCTCCAAACAACATTTTAAAAAAAATCTTACCTTCACTACTCAACAGCTTTATTGCACTGTTACTGTTGTCTCTTGAAGGGATATAATTGTCATCCGCCATTTTTAATTCTTTAACCACAAGCTCAGAGTGGCGAACACTAGTAGAAATATCTCATATACTCATTTTATATTCTGGGGAAAAAAATATTTGTTTTTACAAACAATAACAACATTGTGCTACTACTATGTTGTAGTTTATATTTAAAAAGCCTTTATGTCTCTGCTATGCCATTGGGAAACCAAGAATTTAACTTCACTGATGTCCAACACTCTTTATTCTTTTTTTTTTAAGCATGAAAAAACCCCAAACATTTTGTAAATTAAAAGTGACAAAAATGTTCACATGTCCCAATAAATAAAAATGATAAATTATCAAATCAAGAGTAGCATGGTAGTCTCTCTGCCATTTAAACAGCTAAAAGACTTTAGGGTGCTACATGGAAAAAAAATTCTGGTAAGATGAAAGAAAATGAGGGGAGAGTTACTTAGAAGTCAATAGTTCACAGAGACAGAGAGAGAGATAGAGAGAGAGAGAGAGAGAGAGAGAGAGAGAGAGAGAGAGAGAGAGAGAGAGAGAGAGAGAGA
>JARBEQ010108876.1:0-13834 GCA_030265355.1 Tritonia tetraquetra | reverse complement strand
TTCTTCTTCTTCTTCTTCTTCTTCTTCTTCTTCTTCTTCTTCTTCTTCTTCTTCTTCTTCTTCTTCGCCTCTCAGCTAGTGTGTGGAGCACAGGCCACCAACAAAGACTTTCCACTCTCTCCTGTCTTGAGCTAAGGAGGTCAGCTTCCTCCAAGTCTTCCTTCCATCGGCTCCTTGGGTTCCTATTGGCTTTCCCCAGGGAGCTTCATCAGTCTCTGAAGATCCCCCTTCATCCAAGGCAGGCTAATTGTGTATTATCTTTGTTGACGTTTCTGTAGCGTGCTTCTTTTTTCCATGGGAAGGGCTGCTGGCCCTACGCCAAAACCCCCAACCTGGAGGGCCAGGTGACTTTTTTCGGGAGTCACAACCTGTTTTTACCTTTTAGTCGCCTCTTACGACACGCGTGTTCACGTTGGGACTATTCTTGCACCCTCACAGTGAGGGACCCCGGTGCCCACACAGAGGATGGATAATAGTAACGTTATCATAATCATTTCGTTCTTTAGAGAATAAATACTCCTCTTCCTTGTCCTCCTCCTCCTATTAATCAAAATTATTAATATCATTATTATCATAATTTTCACGATACATCTAAGCAGACAGATTTAGACAGAGCTAAATTTAGTCTTGCACAGACTCTTATAGCCTGTGTGAGATTCCCTCATCTGTAGACTTTGTAAATCGAATGGGTGATATTGCCACTCCACACTTGGTCTCTCACCAGTTGTCATCATAGTACATAATAATATATATTTGGATTCAAGTCATTAAATTTCTCAATTCATATTGGACAAGAAAAGAAAAGAAATACTAGCTACAAAACTCTGTGGACAACAACAAAAAGAAAAGGGAACAACAATTTGACATCACAAGCCCCAGTGGATCCAGGCATCATCCTCATTTAAGAAAAATGACCCTTTGTACATCCATCAATTCTCTTGGTTGCACCATCCTAAAGAGGCTGCTCAGTCACCAAGGAAAATGCCAGAGCTAGCTACTGCCCCTATGTGCAGGCTTGTGACTATAACCTCCAGTGTTTACCTACAACTGTTACTTTTGCCATTACCCCATCGCTGCAAGACTTGGAAAATTGTTGGTTTTCGCAAAAGAAACCTGTGTGGGAGGTTGTTTTAGTGTTATCGGAAGTGTACTCTTGAAGTTAAAGTTAATCTATTTTTCTTCTGTGAGTTATATTCTCAATATTAACAATTATCATCATCATGTTCATTATAAAATAAAGACTGATAAAGATATCTTACTTCAGTGAGCTTTAAGACAATTCAAAGAAGCAACGATGGGAAAGACTTGAGGTCATGGCTCTACAATCCAATACACCGGAAAAAGACATTATTCTTTTTACTGACAAAGAAAACCTTCAACAAGATTACAATAACTGATGGATGAAGGGAGGTCAAAACTAAAATGAGGAAAACAAGAAACAGTTGCAGATGATTGTCGAGGGGTTGATACCTCAGTGAGTTCTTTTAGCCCAGGGATCGCCAGTCTCCAGCCTTCGTCGTCAGTCAGATGAAGATGTAGTTTGTTGAACTTGTACATAGCCATCACATCAATATACCTAGGGAACGGTAAGGTATTCTTTATTGAATTAATTTAATCCACAAGGGAGATTATAATGCTTTTCATCAATAAACAATAAACAAAGGTACATCAATCGCATAGAATCACAATTAATTCAGACACTACAAATGGCATGTTACAGACGTCACGAGACACAACAGAATTTAAATTCAACATAATTATTAGGAAGGAAGATATTAACAATGATCAAATTTTCGATTGGAAAGAAGGAGTTGAAATATCTTTCCATAAATTATTGTTTTTTATGTATAAGACGGCCTCTTGTCTAATCTGTATTGGTGAACAGGAAGAATGTAAAATATATGTTTTTGAAGAATGCAGATGTACAGGTTTAGAGAATTACAATGACACTATCATTAAATGATGAAAAAAAATAAATATTCAAAACAGAAGAAAGAACAAACCATATTTGTCCCCAAAACATCTTTTCGCAAAAATATCTTGCTTAGGGTGTCAGATGTGTTTAAAAGTTTTTAAAAACAATTAAACCCTTTTAAATACATACAACTCAAGCATCCTTTGCTCACCTGAATATTTTTTCCTTACTCTGGAAATTTCTAGCCACATCAAGCATGACCCCTCTATATTTAAAACGAGGGGCATCTCGAATAATGGCCTCTGAAATCTGTGGGATTTAAAACATTTCGGATCATTAGATCAAGCTTCAAGAAAATAACATATTCTCCTGCTAACAAGCATAATCAAATTCAAACATATAAAGATGATCCAAGTGACTATGAGACAAGGGCTTTAAATGATGAAACTCACACTTCCTTGTGCATCAGCCAAGCTCATCAAAGTCTGAACACCATAAAATGCTCCTGCTGGCTGTGAGGCCTTGATGGTTATTGTCTTTTTGATAGGGTCTACTCGAAGTGCATATGCTGGAGATACAGATAACAGATAGTGTTATAATAAAGCAATGTAATACAAAATATGGAAGGTTATTACAACACAAAACAAAACCATTGTTTGATTCTATCTAATTTAACAAAGTTCGGGTTCATGGGTTGAGATGGGGATGGGTTTTTTCATCAAAATGTCAATTAATCCTTTAAATATAGCTATTTCACCACTTATGAAGTAGTTCATTTTGTCATAAAACTTAATAATCCTACAGAAATATTACAGCTGGTACAAAAAAAACATCACAGAAAAATATGGACATTTCATCATAGTATGTCCTGGGAAATTAGTGCATAAACTTTGTAGCAAAATGAAGAAAGGAATTTAATAAAGCCCTCAAAATTTCTCTCGAACTACAGTCCAGTCCATTTGTAACAGCCTCTGTTGTTAAAGGAACTTGGGTGTAACAGTGACAAATCAAATCCCTGTTTACTACTCTATAAGTAGTAAGAACCAGTGCTATAGCAATGCTGAATTAGTGCCACCTCGACTTTAACAGTGATTCCGCGGCTTGCTATTGAAATCCAATAAGCTTGAGACACACTACACACAGAAGCATACACACACATTCTCAAACACTCAAAGTAGAGGGGTGATTGTCAGTGATGTAAACGTTCTCTGGGTTCAGGGAGGATCTAACTGGGGTTGGGGGAGGAGTGCATACATGAAGTGTATTGAAGACTTTAAAAGTGAAAACAAGGTAATCTCCTATGTTTCTGGATATATCAGGACTTGCTTATGACAGGGAAAACCTGCTGACAGTATTATTCATATTTTAAAACTTGAACTTACGATGGTTACACAAGTCGAGTTACTTACATTCATCCAAAGGAAGTTCTTTTCCTTCAGCCCTAACTGCAACAGGCTCATTAATTAAAGAGATGTATTCTTGATTTGGAGTTCCAACAACAATCCTGAGACCCCAAGCGTCTATGGACAAAAAAAAAAAAGAGAGATAAAAGAAAATACAGTTTTTAAGTTATCCTCATAAAAGACAAAACAATCATCTTCATGAAGAGAAATGTTTTTTTATTCTTTCATGAAGAATATATAATATCTATTCATGACATTAAAACACAAATATTAATTGTCACCGCAATGTTCAAAGGATGTGTCTTATAGCATTTGATAGCTTGTATCACCAAGGGGATGAAAAAACTAGTACAAATTGATCCCCAAGTTGTGACCAAAATAAACTTACATTTTCGACAATGAGCTAATTAACTAGCAATTCACCTCTTTGGTAAATATTAATGAAACCATTACAAACTGCAATTACAACCTTGAAATCATCTTACTCTCATCATTGACACCTTTCACTGATTTTCTCATTTCAACTACCATAAGGTTTTAAAATCATTCTTAAAGATTCTGTCTGACAAAGTGTAATTTGTTTGTGGTTTGATTTTAATTGCATAAAAATATTTGGTTTACAAAAATGTTAAGGTTCATGGCATTTTTAAACACAGTGAAAACAATGATCATCTACAATAAGATAGTCAACTTGACGCATTTCACTATATGAGTGAGGAAATTTTAAGGGTTGTTTCCCTTGCACCGTGTGTGATAGTTGTGCCTTAGCGTGCACCGGATAGAATGCATTTTATGATTTTGGTGCAATATTTTTTCAGTTCACATAATTTTGATAAAAGAATGCATTATGACCATGCCAGTTTGATTTGAGTATTGAACCCACCAAACAATAAGAGAAATCTGGGACATCACTCTCATGCGGCCTTATAAAAGTAATTGAGTTGAATATCTTATTGTAGATGATATCTGGTAAAATCAGTTCAAAGGCAGTCCAACAACATTTTTAAGATTCCATGTGCATCTTTAAGACAGGAACTGAAAGGTCCAGAGAAAACATTCTCCACAAGCAGGATTTGAGCCCATGACCTCTATATCCAGAGGTGAGATATCTAACCACTCGGCCACAGATGTTCCCAAAACTCAGAGACTGGAAAGAATTTGAAGTCATTATCTATACAACTCAAGTTTCCGATAATTATCATCGTTAATGCCTATCATATTTTCTTACCTGCAAGGTACTTTGCCTCATTAGCAAGAGATGTCGATGTAACTATCAGCCAGGTTCCAGACCATACATTCACTTTCACAGAGGGCTCATATTTTTCAACAACAGCAGGTCTAAAAAACAAATGAAAAGTTAAAAAAAAGAAAGACTTGCATTTGCATTGAACAGATCTCATTATTACAAATGAAAATTACAGAGATTAACAATTGTTTCAAATTTTGTTTCCTTATAAAAGTTTAAAAGTTTAACTTTCTTTTATGCCCTTGTAGATCATATCAAAGTTGGGACCTCCAATTTACAGTCCATCTCCAATAGAATGATTCCATAGGAAATCCACTGGGTCAGAGCCATAAAAACTCCAGACAGGTCAAAGGAAAAATTCCCAACGTCACTGTCGGGATTTTAATCCAGTACCTTCTGCCCCTGAAGCAAAAGTTTCCTTATAAGTCCTTTGTAAAGTTATGATTATGAACTCTCTTGACTGCCATTCAGAATGTGATTTGGTTTTCACATAGGCGACGTAATACTTTGACTTCTACCAAACCTATTGTCAGGTATCATGAATAAAACATATCTTAAAATGCTACGATCCGGCTTTATGGTGGAAACAGTCTTTAATTATTAAAAAAATTTTAATATGCTATTAGTTTGTGACCAAAATCTTATTTTAAGTCACCGAGTTGCAAGTGTAAAAATCAAAAATCGGGCCATGACATAAATTTTTGTCACTAGATTCAGAACAATTAAAACCCTAAAATTAAGTCAAACTTTAGTTCCTTTACTAGAGCAACAGTTAAATTTTCAAAAAAGTAATGTGAAAACAATTTCAAGGCTACCATAAAAATCCTATGCTCATAGGTTTTGAAATCATTATATAAAAAAGAGAGCTTAATCATTAGTCTATTTATGGGTAGGTCTCAACTTACTGATACAATACTTACTTAATTAATACATCATGTAATTAAAGCAGGCAGTCGGGAAAAATGTATGCATGTTGTTGGGATTGTTTGTTTTTTTGATAAAATATTCAACTGTGACACCCAAATTGAAAAATATGCAAAAATCAAAATGACAATCTGATGCTCACTAAATTATGATGAACCAAGCATCTACAAAAGCTGTGACATGATTGTCTTATCAGAGCCTAACTAAATGTATATATACTTTTTTAAAAATTGAATTTTATCAATCTTTTCAAAATTCAAGAAACTCATGACAGATCAAAATTCAGAATTTTTCATTAAAAAAAATAAAATATCTCATTATACTTTGATGTAATTTTGTTGTTTTATTATTCATAGTGCATAATATATAATAATACCCCCAAGGAGCATTGCTGAACACTGTGCTAGAAAAATTCAGAATCAGCTAAATAAGGCAAGGAGGTGATCTGCCCGCTGTGCCCGAACCTTGAATGACACAATCAGCATCACATTTTTAGGTGTTGCCAAAGTTTTGGCCATAACAACATTTACTGTTGCCTTGGTGGTTAACCCCTCAGCTATAAGAAAACTAAGCAGACCGTGTCACATAAGACAGACTTTGATGTTATACCAACATAATTCATGGCTTGAAATAAATACAATAGCTGATGGCGATCTACGTCTGCTGTTTCATGAAAAGTAAAGCTAGCTTAATTTAGCATTAACTAATAATTGACCCTTGAAAACCTAATTGTCTTAAGTGCAAAAACTCAAACAGTGAACAAATACAATTAACAGAATTTACGAAGAAGTTAACTTTCGTAGAACAGTGTCTTAACTCCATATATTGAAAATAGTTCAAGATTTTTCTAAAAAACCATTTGGTCTTATGTGCCAAATGATATTTTTAATTGCAATATTATCAAAACAATGTTTGTAGCACATAAGACAAGTTTTCAAGGGTCGTAATATACCAACAAAATAACCTGTGCTGTACAAGTTTTTGACACTTTGAAAAGTAAGTCTATCTAATCGAATTGAAGATTGAAGAAAACAGAATATTTTCTGTATGGTGACCAATATCAATGGATGATAACATCAATAATGGTGATGACATTGTATAACAATCTCTGATGGTGATAAGCAAAGGATCAGCAAAAGAAAAAGGTGATTAACAATTATGTGAAACAGAATAACATCACAGAATGAGTGGATTAACTAACGTTGGGATGACAGGAAGAGGTGCAGTCTTTACATCCTTCACTCTATAACGATCAAAACGTTCACCCGGAGTGAAAGGATTGTAGTAATCAAAGCTTATATCATTCGGATTATTTGTTCTTTTCCAAAGGTTTGGGGAGTCGTACTTCCCTACCCACTCAAATGATTCTCCTTTTGTGCTTTCAATTACGCGAGACTCGAGCCCAGTTACAGCAAAGTACCTTTACAAAAAAGATAAAAACAACAGCATTTAACACTTTATGGAATGGTAAATACTTAAATTTAGAACAAGTCATTGATACAAACTAGCAGGAGGTCACGACTCATAAAGTTGAGACCATACCGCCTCAAAACATCTTTCCCTTCAATGTCAGGGCAACTAATTTGATTCAGTCGTACTCAAATTAGAATCATAAAATTAATGACGGGTAGAGATCAATTTGATTACTTCAAGCAAATTGCCAATTCTTAACAGCAATTATTCACTCAACGATGAAAAATGCATGGGTGCCAGTACCAATCAATAGAAAGAAAAAAAAAGCCATAGACTCAATTTCACCCACAAAGACCTGAAATTCTTTCAAACCACACACTGTATGTTAAGAAAAAATGAAGGTAGTAAATATCTTCACGTTTTTCCCCTTAGCTTTTCCAGCTCTCTGTTCTACCACATGTGGCGGGTGTGCATCATTTGTGGCAGAACCAGGAGATGGCCCCAACACTGCATTGCAGTATTAATGGGGCTTGATGAAACAAATAAACAAACAAACAATATCCATTTATGTTTCCTCTCAATCTGTTGGATCATCATACATACTTATAATTCAACTTGTGACAAGCAGTAGTTAGTGCCAGATAGATTAACCAGCGATCAATAACAAAAACTGGTAAAGCAAACTTCTGGGATGGATATTACATCCCATTTAGTGCATGGGAACAGAGATTGCCTTTCTGAGAAGTCAGAGGCTATATTACAAATACTATGATCAACAAGTTATTCTATATATGTAAAGATTAGAGTAGTGGGATAATAAAAAGTCATTGAGTTGTTCGCTTTACACACTTTCAATACATATATATCAAAGGCACTCAGTACTTGAAGATTCTACATGAATCTCCAGGACAGTTTTGAGCCTTGTGTTATGGTCGATTTTGTGCCCCTTTGCCCTCTGAAATGTGCATGTCGGTCATTAGTTTGCGCATGGCAGTTGCTCGTCTTACTTGCCTTGCACAGGACTCTTATAATTTGGGCTTACTTGCGATATAAGAGACCCGACATGTGTGTCAGTGTGCAGATTGTTTATTGAGGAACTGTTGATAGCTGTTTGCTGAGACATGAAGAATGAAACCCTCTTCGTTGTCATGATTTGATGTTAAAAAGTTAAAACAAGGAACCATTTCAGTTACTTCCAGGAATTTCAAATAGATATTGATAACTTATGTAAACAAGACATAAGGAAAAAGTATTGTCTTTGACATTCATGTAATGACATAACTGTTTTTGTCTTAACAGCCTGGTGCCGCCCTATTTAAGTGAACTTCCACACAGTAATCCTACATCTCGTTTTTTAAGGTCGTCAAATGACATATCTCTTCTTTTATCCCATAACACATCATAATATATATGGTGACTGCTCATTTGAATTTTGCTGTCCCAAGGTTTGGTACTCACTGCCAATAGAGATCAGAGAAAAGACACTTTTGTTTCTTTTAAAAAGCATTTTAAAACTTACTTAATTACACATCTTTACAATCAATGACAGTTTTGATGTGTTATACATATATATTTGGTTACTTGTAACTCACAAAACGTTTTTGTAATGAGATGATTTTTATAACATGGAATGCGCAATATTCACAGTGGGCTGATCATCTGCTTGGCCTAATATTTTGATCCAGAGTAAATTCGCCTCACAGAGCAGGCCCTACACTGTAATGGTAACAGGAAACTTGAATAGGAATGCGCAATATAAATACCATTTATTAACATTATCAAGGGATTTAACCTTTTGGCCAATACACCCTCACTAATAGGATTAATTAAAACTAAAAGATTAAGTTGAAATTCTCGTTACCAATTAGGATAATTATCTGTGAAGGCTATATTGAAATTTTTGCTGACAAGTCGGATACTTCTAGTCTCTCCTGGCGTAATGCCATCCAAAACATCCATAGGTTCTATCCTGTATACACCTCCCCCTAAGCTGAAGAGCTTAATGCCAGACCTTGGCAATGCTAGCCCCTTAAGGTAGGGGAAGGGCAGGTGTACTGGGCTGTGAACCTGAAAGTAAGAAAGAATGTAAGTTGACTTTATTGGTAACAATTTTAAAAACAAATCAAAAGTATTGAATTGTTCAGAACTAATCTTTACAGAATAAATCATAACCTTGGAGGAACTATGAATTTTTTTGTAACAAAAAAGGAGATACAAATGTGCATGGTATATTACCTATTGTATTTTTCTTTCACAATTCAAGAACTATTTTCACCATCATATAATCTTTAAAATTCTAAAATTTGTATCATGACTGCAAAATTCCTGATGAAACAATACTATAGGCTACATCCTATCTCAAATATATAATCATGATACTTCCTATTTCATTAGACATGGAACATTGTAATCAATCTTAGCAAATGATGTTACAAATCAAATAATCTAAAAAATAGTGATGATGATGATGATGATGATGATGATGATGATGATGATGATAGTAATGAAGCAATATCTAAAATTAAAAGTTTGGTTTGAAACAAAAAATTGCTCATGATATATAAATTGTTATTACCTGGCAAAACACAATAGACCAACTTTTCCATGGGAAGGTTTGACTGCCTATGTTTGTAAGGTTGATTTCTGCCTCATACAATGCCCCATTGTTAAATGTGTTCTCTCGCACAGAATACTTAAGCTTTATCTTCTCAGCAAAGTAATCAAGGTCAGACTGATGGAATTCTGAAAGAAATAAAATCAATAATTGATAATAATGGTGGAACATCAATATTCATTAACAATAACAATGAGCATTTTAGAAATCATAAAAGAATGCATCATTAAATATGTTAAGGTGTGTTAAAATTTTACATAAAATTTCAGCGCATCATGCAAAAAATCATATTTATGTTTACAACTATATCTAATGACGATCTCAATGATAAACAATTAACAGATATATATATTTTATCTAAAAATGGATTTTATATCAAAATGACATAACTACCTTGTTGAACAATGTCCTGCAGCTTCACGGCTTCAACATTTTGTTGTCCTGGTAATTTAAAGGCATTAAACAAGAGGATCAAATGACAACCAATGTAATATTCATTAACAATAACAATGAGCATTTTAGAAATTATAAAAGAATGCATCATTAAATAGGTGTGTTAAAATTTTACATAAAATTTCACTGCATCATGCAAAAAATCATATTATAGTTTACAACTATCTAATGACGATCTCAATAAGAAACAATTAACAGATATATTTTATCTAAAAATGGATTATATATCAGAATGACACAACTACCTTGTTGAACAATGTCCTGCAGTGTTACTGCTTCAACCTTTTGTTGTTCCGGTAATTTAAATGTAGCAAACAAGAGGATCAAAAGCCATATGACAACCAATGCAATTGAAGTTCGTCGCTGATAACATCTTCCAAGAAAAGTCTTAAAACACATATTGTCATTGTGTGACCAGGGCATTCAGTGGAGTAATAGGATCATGTCAATCAAAATCATTTTATTATTTTCATGAAAATGTATGCCTTGCCAAATTTCTTTCAGATTGATCATATAACTGAACTGATCAGTAAAAATATTATGTAAATCATTTTACTGTTCTTGACTTCATCTAAAATCTAAATTTTGAGCATAAAAACATCATCTCTCAAAATGCTCAGGCTAAAGGATAGAAATTATAGGGATATTAAGTGACTAAAATTATACTCTAGAAAGCTATAGACCTCTATAAGAAGAGTTTAAAATAATTTAGTCAAACTCATTTCTGTCAAAGAATGGACAGAACAGAACGATTGGACATGGGTTTTTTTCTCTGATTATTTCTCCTGTCTATCACTATGTCTAGCCTAGCTTATCTCTCCCAATATACGTGTAGACAAGCATTATTCATGACATGTCTCTGTGTTTTGAACTAAAAAAAGTTGGTAGTGTTACGCCCTGAAAATGCTTATAGGTCATATCAAAGGCAGGCCCTTCGCTCCGATTTAAAGTCCTTCTCCGATAGGACTTGATTCCAAGGAATTCACTGGGTCAGAACCATAAAAATTCCAAGGAAGTCCAAAGGAAAAAATCCCAACTTCCCCAACAGGATTTGAACCCAGGACCTTCTACACACAAGGCAAAAGCATAACCGCTATGCTAAGATGCCATCTGTTTTGACCTCATTTGTTTTTTGTGTTCCTGAACCCTAAAATATGAACATAATCCAAGTGAACCTTAATCAATGTAGAAACTATATTTTCACTGTTTCAGGGTTCAGAGAAATGGAACAAGGGACTCTGCATGGAATAAAACAAACAGAAAGATCAAAACATAGGAACAGGTCGAAGAACACTTGTCTACACGTACCCTATTAGATACCTAGAACAGACAGTCTAGATGTCTATCTAGCTATAGTCCATTCACAAACTTGTGGACACACAAACCAACGATTTTCTCGAAGACGATTTAAACATATTTCGTTGAAATTTTGCATGCAGTATTAAAATTTTTAGTGACATTAATGATCTTAATTTTGAAGCATGTTAGCTTTTGCCGTTCTTTCACAGCGACGATTCCCTTTGATCTTTTTCGCAATTTCTATTTATGTGATATTAAACATAGGGGTCCCAGTGGTGCAGAGCAGAGGTACGGTTCTCGCCTCTGAAGCGAAAGGTACTGGGTTCAAATCCCGGCAGCGACACTGTCTGGTATTTTTCTCATTGAAACTCGGTGAAAACCTATTAGCCACTCCCTTGATCATATCCAGGTAGGTGGGATCAAGAACCTAGTCCTATCGGAGACGGACGATTAACTCAGAGGTCCTGTGTGCATGTTGTGCACGTTAAAGAACCCTTGGCAGTTTAAAATCGATAAGAGTAGGCGGCAAGGCCACTGTCCGGGCAAAATTAATTCCTACCACAAAGACAAAGGTCACAGTGGGTTGATCACCAGCTTGGCTTAATACCTTGATCTAGAGAAATCCAGCCCCTATAAGGCCACAACCCCACAAACATTTGAAGGGGCGTCACTGTCTGTATGGTATTGATATTGTTTTTCTTTCGTTCACCCGTACACTTTCGGTGACAGTCAAATCTCGGCTTAAGAGCTGAATGGCACCAAAAAAAAAGGTGTGAGAACAACTCACATCCTACATAATCAAAACAGGATAATATAAATTTAAGCTTTCTAAATTTCTGTAAAATTCTGAATTTTGGGGCCTGGGCACTCCTGTTTTGTATAGCATATATGCAAAATAGTAAATGAGCATGAATTTCAACAGGGAAAATATTTTTGTAAAGTCACTAGCAGTCAAAATTTCATTTAAATGTAGCATAGAAAATCACTGGTTTGTCTGTCGACGAGTTTGTGAACGGACTATGGTATCTAAAGCTAAGTAGGGTTTAAGGTCTAGGCCCTCACATCCATACTGAGCTTCTACCTAGATAGAGAAGAAAGAAAGGTTCATCTAGGCCAGGGGTTCCCAAACTGTGGGTCATGGCCCCTTCATGAGGCTTTTTCTGGGGGTCATGGAGGGCCCAACTGTGTATTCAGCTTGGCTGCGATATTAACAAAGTAGTACGTTTTCAGAAGGCTTGAGGTGGGGGTCATGTTAGGTTTGGTACTAGGGTCTAGATCAGCGGTTCTCAACCGGTGGGTCGCGAGACCATTCTTGGGGGGTCGCGAGATCATTGAGGATTTTGTCCTAAAAAGGGTTTATTTATTACTTTGTTTTGGGGTTGGGGTATGAGGGGTCGTTCCACTAGCCAAACAATCAAAAGGGGGTCGCGGATTGAGAAAGGTTGAGAACCAGTGGTCTAGATAGATAATGAAAGAGGTCACGTACTGGATACGTTTTGAAAACACTGATCAATAGCAAGCCCTCCCATCTTAAAGGAAAGGGTCAATCCATTGCTAATCCAATTAACCATCAAGAGATTCTACTGTTATGGGTTTTTTGTTTGTTTTCTTTCGTCTTTTTCATATTTTGTTGTTTTTTATATATTTTATATTCAATCATATTTTTGTTTTCTGGGTCCGTTTTCGAATAAAGCCCCAAAGAAAGCGCAAGAGTAAGAGAAGATTCATGAACAATACCCCGAGACAGCCCCTCATTCTCATCATTTCAGAGAGTTGAGAGAGATCGCACTCTAAAATATATCACAATTCTGTTAGACATTACATATCTAACTCCTAGTGACTCTTTTTCTCAACCCCTCTGTCCCTTACATTCATGTCTTGTTTTCCAGCTCCTTTACTTAAAGTTACTTTCATTCTCATGGTGTCAGTTTAGGCAGTTCATTTTGTAAGTGCCAAACGGAGCGGAAATGATTCGTCAAAAAGTGACAGAAAGAAGGATGTCTTTTTAAAATCGGTTTTCCGAACAGATATAAATAGAAGAAGAGGATTGAAAGAAAAGGCAGCGTAACCTCTCGGGTGAAGACCTATAAAAAAAATATATATTTTCGTCCAGTTTCTTTTTTAGGTTCGACTACCCACTATTCTGAGTCTTTGATGGACATCAAATCGGCCAGCAAGGAAGTCCGTTTGGAATTCCTTAAAAAGCTATGTAGAATGTACATTTTTTTCATTTTTGAGTGCATGGGAGATAGGGAAAATGTTTTCTTATGAACATTTTAGTAGTCTTTAAAAGCATTTTGATGGGAAAATTGGTGAACGCTTTGACTTACTTACAGTCGATCAGCTGTCCTGATAGATGTAATAGGTTCATTAGTGGATTTTCTGTACTTCCAAACATACGCCTATGTACATTTGATACATTCCCTTGCACCACAAAGCACCGTTCTATTTTTTGTAATGCTTTACACACGAAGCCTAACAAAAAGACACATAACAGTAACAGCGGAAGTAAGTACACAGGAGTAGTGATTTTTATGGACCCAAATTCTACAATTTATAAATAGGTA